>WNWK01002620.1:22499-39999 GCA_009830355.1 Cherax destructor | reverse complement strand
AGTTCTTCACTAGGTTTTGGTGTTGGAGCAGCAAGAGTCTCCCATTCAGTGATGGCACTGGTGTAGCAAGGGTCCTGTATTCCTGCTGAATCACTGAGGTTGTCTGGAAGAATTTGTTTTATTAGCTCATTTGATGCTATGGAAGAGGATAAGAAAGCTGGTAGGGCAATCTGGGAGGATTTGCGTACTCTCAGTCCCCCAAGTCTGACTGGAAGTGAGGCTTGCAACCACTGTCCATCTTCGAGGGAAAGATTCAATACACTCTCTAGCATGGTCTTGAGGAGAGAGTCATATTCCTTGAGTTTTGGGCTGCTGAAGGCTGGGGAGCATCTCAGGAAGTATGTAAGTTTTGGGATTGACAGGCACCTGGTGAGTAGGTAGAAGGCATCATGTGTATCGATGTCTTTCATCCTACCTTCCATCGTCCTGAGGTCTGAGATTTTTTTTTCCAGGACCAGATCGATGGCATTGGGCCCAAGAGGAGCACCAAGGAGAGTGCTGTTGGCTGGATCAATGGCTCGTGCCCCTGGTAAAACAGCCCTAATGTCCTGGATCATCTGTGGATTGGTGGAAACTATCTCACATATATATATGTAAATGTTTTAGAGGTGGAATGCAATGTCTTGACGCCTTACCTTCTCATTTTTTGACATTTTGAGATAGCCAGTTATACTCACATTTCCAGGTTGAGTTAAAAGATTTGTAAAGAAAAACCACCCCCATGTAAGTAACCATGTTGTTTGTGTTGCAGATATTCACATACAGTGTGCTGGGCTTGGGCTTCCTCTTCTTCGTCTCTGGTCTGGTCGGCTGGGTGGCCGGCGCCTCAGAGGTCCTCTGTGTCCTCAGACTGGTAAGTTATAACTTTTCTTCGTACCTTTTGGCTCAATTATACCTTACGCATAATGCAGAGTTGGATTAGCTTTTAGGCCCAACAATAAAAGTGCAATTAGTTGATTCAGGAATAAGAAAGGGAAAATGGTAAATAATACTTCGTAATTTGCATTGATTGACTTGCCTTCAAAAACTTTTTAGTAGACTACAGCTCTTGTGTCTCGCCTGTATGTACTCACCTATATGTGGTTGCAGGGATCGAGTCTCAGTTCCTGGCCCCACCTGGTTTTACTCCTGGCTTCGAGAGCCTTATCGTACCTCTTGTTAAAGCTATATACGGATCCTGTCTCTATCTTAAGAACATAAGAAAGAAGGAACACTGCTGCAGGCCTACTGGCCCATGCGAGGCAGATCCAAGTCACCTCCAGGCTTAAACCAATGTCCCACCTAGTCAGGTCAAATCACATCCACTTAAGGAGCACGGCATCAGACCAATAGACCCCTGGTTGTCTTCAAGAGGAAGCTGGACAGATACCTAAAGTCAGTGCCGGATCAGCAGGGCTGTGGTTCGTACGTTGGACTATGTGCGGCCAGCAGTAACAGCCTCATGGATCGGGCAACGGGGGCGTTGATCCCCAGAATACCCTCCAGATTCCCCTCCAGAAGCTAGTCAGGTCCAACTCACACCCACCCATGTATTTATCCAACCTATTTTTAAAACTATACAACGTCTTAGCTTCTATGACGGTACTCTGGAGTTTGTTCCACTCATCCACAACTCTGCTACCAAACCTTCCTATATTCTTCCTGAATCTGAATTTTTCCAACTTAAAAGCCATTGCTGCGAGTCCTGTCTTGGTTAGATATTTTTAGCACGTTATTTACATTCCTTTTATTTATTCCTGTTTTCCATTTATACACCTCAATTCCATGCTTTTCTAGAGAGTGCAGATTCAGGGCCCTCAGTCTGTCCTCATAGGGAATATTTCTGATACATGGGATCAACTTTGTCATCCTCCTTTGTACGTTTTCCAGTGCATTACTGTCCATTCTGTAATATGGTGACCAGAACTGTGCAGCATAATCTAAATGAGGACTAACTAAAGATATATAGAGTTGAAGAACAATCTGAGGACTCCTATTATAAATAATTAGTTATGCCTCTTGACATGAAGCCAAGGATTCTGTTCGCTTTATTGCGAACACTTATGCACTGTTGTCTTGGTTTTAGATTACTGCTAACCAGACCTCCCAAATTCTTTTCGCAATCAGTAATATTAAGATCTACATTATTTAGTTTATATGTGGCATGGCTATTTTCTTGTCCAGTGTTTAGAACTTTGCATTTGTCTGTATTAAACTGCATCTGTCACTTCTCCAACCACTGCATCAGTCTATTCAAATCTTCCTGGAGTGCTCTAATGTCCTCATTAGAATGAATTAGGCGACCTATTTTGGTGTCATCAGCAAACTTGCTTATGTCGCTATTTATTCCCTCGTCAAATTGTGAACAACAAAGGGCCCAACACTGACTCCTGTGGAACACCGCTCTGATTTCACCCCATTAATGCAAACTCTCTGCTGCCTATCTGTCAACCACGCCTCTACCCAGGAAACAAAACTGATAGGAAATAAGAGTTAAAAATTTCACACACTTCCTTATCACTGTCAGTGATCTGACCTGAGTTACTTTTGAGTGGGCCTATCTTGTCCTTAATCTTACTTCTATATACCTGAAAGAAACCTTTTGGGTTAGTCTTCGAATTCCTGGCCACTTTAGCCTCATAATATCTTTTAGCTTTTCTTATTACCTTTTTATTTCTCTCTTTAATTGAATATATTGATTTCTTAACTGCCCATCCTCTCTTTGATATGCCTATATATGCCTCTCTTTTGATCAATGAGATGTTTTAATCTATTGTTTATCCATTTGGGATCATTTTTGGTTGATCTAATTTCCTTGCTTGGAACATAAGTTGTTTGGGCAGCTAGAACTATGCTCTGAAAAACGTCATATTGGCAACCAACACCACCTACCTGATCCATAGTCAGGTCTTTCCAGGTTATTTCTCAGTCGAAATCGGTTAAGTGAAAATCTGGGACAGATAATTGATTGCAGTTATTTGGGTAATTCCATGATATATTGAAACTAAGTGATTTGTGATCGCTTTTCCCAAGCTCATCATTAACCTCAAGATTATTAATTAGTGATTTCTTGTTGGCAAGAACCAAGTCAAGCAGATTGTTTCGTCTAGTTGGTTCTGTCACAAACTGTTTTAAAAAGCAATCTTAAATCGTATTAAGAAAGTCACTAGACTCGAAATTTCCCATCACATTGATTTGTCTAAAGTTAATTAAAATCTCCCATTAACACAACATTTTCATGTTTAGACGCCTTGTGAATTTCGTCCCATAGCAGCTTACTGTACTCCCTATCAAGATAGGGGGGCCTATAAATCACACCCAAAATTAATTTGTCACGACCCTCGAGAAATTGTAGCCAAACAGATTCTGTTTCCGATGCTTTTAATTTTATATGTCTAACACAACAAATTAAATGATCTCTGGAATAGTTTATAGCCTTGTATGTGGCATTCAATAGGCATTTCTCTATCAGGTTGAACCAGGTCTTCGTTATAGCAATAATATCTATATTACCTGCACATGCAAGTAATCTTACCTCATCTATCTTATTTCTTAGACTCCTACTATTAGTATAGTAAACCTTAAGGGAGCTGGTTACTCTCTGCCTTCTACTGTCACTCTTTGTTTGTTGATTAATTGTTTTGCCTTTACAAGCAACTCGGTCTGAGACCAGGCCTCGTGGTGGATCAGAGTCTGATCATCCAGGCTGTTACTGCTGGCCGCAAGCAAACTGACGTACGAACCACAGCCCGGCTAGTCAGGTACTGACTTTAGGTGCCTGTCCAGTGCCTTCTTGATGACAGCCAGGGGTTTATTGGTAATCCCCCTTATGTATGCTGGGAGGCAGTTGAACAGTCTTGGGCCCCTGACACTTACTGTGTTGTCTCTCAATGTACTCGTGGCGCCCCTGCTTTTCATTGGGGAAATGTTGCATTTCCTGCCGAGTCTTTTGCTCTCATAGGGAGGGATTTTCGTGTGCAAGTTTGGTACTAATCCCTCTAGGATTTTCCAAGTGCATATTATCATGTATCTCGCCTGCGTTCCAGGGAATGCAAATCAAGGGGACTTCAACCGTTTCCAGTACTTATGTGTGCCATGAAAGTTCTTTGTACACTCCAGGTCAGCAATTTCGCCTGCCTTGAAAGGGGCATTTAGTGTACAGCAGTATTCTAGCCTAGAGAGAACAAGCGATTTGAAGAGAATCATCATGGGCTTGGCATCCCTAGTTTTGAAGGTTCTCATTATCCATCCTATAATTTTCCTAGCAGATGCGGTAGATACATTGTTGTGGTCTTTAAAGACGAGATCCTCTGACATTATCATTCCCCAGTACTGCAGCTTGATTGTTTCCACACACACACCCATTCCTCTATAATCTATCAATCCTGACTACTCTAAGACTGAGTAAATACTTCCTAACAGCTGTGTGACTTGTCTGTTTTCAACCTGCAGCTGTTCCCTCGTGTTCCAGTGCCCCAGCTCTCGAATAATCTGTCCGTGTCCACCCTCTCAGTATTTTGTATATTATATCTTCTTTCTTCTAATGTCATCAGGTTTAGCTCCCGTAATCTCTCCTCATAGCACATACTTCTTAGCTCTGAGACTAGTATCAGAGCTGCATTTTCTCCAGTTTCTTGACATGTTCGATCAGGTGTGGGTTACATACTGGAGCTGCATACTTCAGTATGGTCCTAACATATGTCGTATACAGTGTCGTGAACGACTCCTTGCTCATGTTCCTGAAAGTTAATCTTAGGTTTACCAGACACACGTTTGTTACAACAGTTTTTCCAGTTGATGTGCGCCGCAAGCTATATCCTCGTTACAGTGCTCACTCAAAGGGTATTGTGCGAGTTTGCAGCCTTTGCTACCCCACTCTTTCCCCTTTGCCCATCCTCGATCTTCAAAACTTTTCATTTGCTGTAACTGAATTCTAGCAGCCACTTCTCGTATCAGCCTTGTAGCCTGTCTAGGTTCATTTGAAGTCTTTCCTGGTCTTCAATTGTCTCTTTTCTCCTCGTTAGTTTCATATCATCTGGGAAGTTGGATACCTCTGACTCTATCCCTTCTGCCATTTCGTTCATGTATACAAGAAATAGTACCGGTACTAGTACTGAACCTTGTGGAACCCCAATCGTCACATGCGTCCTTTCCGACAACCTCTTCTCGGACAGTCACTCATTGTTTCCTTCCTTTTAAGTATTCCTTGATCCATTGTAGTGTCTTCCCTGTTATTCCTTCCTGCTATTCTAGCTTTTGTCCCAGTCTCTGATACAGTACTGCGTCGAAAGCCTTTTTACAGTCCAAAATATGCAGTCTTCCCATACCCCTTTTGCCTCATTTCTGTTACCTTGTAAAACTCTAGTAGGTTTGTAAGGAAGGATTTACCATCTCTAAAATCGTGTTGTCATTATGAACCCACTCCTTTCTACCACTCTTCTCGTGCGTGCGTGTGTGTGTGTGGGCTCGTGCGTGTATCAAACTAGCTATCCATATTATGGATTTTCACACGTTTTAAGCATTCAGTTCTTTTATGCATTTGTGTATGTTTTTTTTTTGTTTTAAACTGAAGAAGCTTGTTCTGAATTTGTACGGACATAATCCCTAATGAGAAGGGACGGTAGAAATTGAAAAATACCCAAAAGAAAAGAAAAGCTAGTTGAACATAAACTTTGTTCAGTATTATTAATAGGTATCCAATGTTTTTAGCATCCTACCATTAATTATAGTGGAAATTACAGACAGACCATTTACTGTCCTAGGAGGCAGCATAACCAAAGGTTTTGTAAATTGTTTATGATGCTCGTGGGGTTGATTATATATATTCTGCTCTCGAAATACTAGTCTACATCCGAGTTCTACATGTGGAAGATGCAAAATTCTGCTTTAGTTCTCTTTTGATTGATATACGGACCTTGTTCAGCTATCAAAACTTTGGGGCCCAGTCTCTGGACCCATTATGTACCTCTGTAATCTGTAATACCCGAACCTCGGGCAAGCATTCTCAGAAGTGCGTGCCTTGGTGGTCTCCTGCTTGTGCTCGGGCAGTAAGTTCGAAACGCTCTGCGTGGGGCAGGTACCGGTACAACAGAACCACAGAGAGACTCCTTGATTTTAAACAGAAGAGAGCAATTGCTCTCTTCTGCAGGGTAAGCCTCAGGGAAGCACACTTAGAAATTGTGGTGCCTTTGATTATCTGTTTGCAGCCTGTGAGATCAATGAAGGATCTGGGTGTTAACCTGGATTCTTAGTTTAATATCTTTATTATGCACCCCATACCCATCCTGTGGGCGGCAGTCAAAAGATTACAGAGGTACATAATTGATCCAGGGACTGGACTCCAAAGTTTTGATAGCTGAACAAGTTACAGCGGTAATGAACTAGATATGGTCACAATTATGACCAAGTTACAAAGGTAATGAGCTCTAGGTAGAGCTGGTCACAATTATGACAGTTACAAAGGTAATGAACTAGATTTGGTCACAATCATGACAAGTTACAAAGGTAGTGAGCGCCAGGTAGAGCTGGTCACAATCATGACAGTTACAAAGGTAATGAATCATAAACATGTCCATACATGGTTACAATCATGAACAAATTACAGAGTAATGAGCAATTAACAAACATTCTAGGGAATGCATCCATTGCCCCAACAACAGATGTTGCTAGGTGCCTGTCCCTCTTCGGCAGGACTCTTCATTGTCATTTGTTAGACAAATCACCCAAATTGCTAAAATCTTGTCATTTTCGTATTCGTAATCAGTATGTAGTCAAAATATTTTGATAACCATAGTAGCTTGGTTCTTATCCATGCATTTTTCTCTCAACTTGATTTTTGTAATCGTTTGTGGGTTTGCCTAAGTACTTGTTAAAAAAAACTTTAGTCTGGACTCTGTACTGAATCGTGGTTTTCCACTAATCCCTACTGAGCATTAACATTTAAAGTTATTAAGTTGAATGAATATATCGCACCCGGCGATGTTATGCGTATTGCGGCGGCCCTTTTTAAACTGATTGAGCCTCGTGCTGTTGCAGAAAGAACCTTCCCTTATGTAACTCCTGGATTGTTCAGTAGGTTAGGTAAGGTTTGTCAGGAAACAAGACAAGTGTTTCCTGACGCAGGTCTTAGTCATATGATGACCCACAGCTGGAGCTTTTGGTTATCTGACCGACTTCAATAGGTTGAAAGCGTCTGGTCAGGAATCTGGTCATGCTCTAAAATTTCAGTTGAAAGAACATCTCTTTGCTAGTGCTAATCATCTTAATGATCATACTGTTACTCTTGTATTAAACTAACATTTGTTCCTCAGTTGTTGATGTTCCATTTATGGCTTGGTGTGCAAGCGATTGTGAATTTGTTGAAAGAACAGGCGCTCATGAATAAAATATCATTATTATCATTATTATTATTATTATCCGGGCTATGGTGCCTACGTCGAATTGTGTGTTGCCAGCACTAAAAGGCTAGCAACCGAGGACATCTAGTCTAAGTCGTTGGGTCGATCAACCTTGAAGCCATCAGTGGGTAGAATATGAAGGAATATTTAAGTATATGCAAATGTCAGATCACACGTAAATACGTCAGTTTAGAAGGATGGTTTCGGTGACGACAAACTTTTAGGTGAATTAGAAAACCTTTAAGCTGACTACTTGTAGTTGCCCAACCTATCCTCGTAATACGGCTTTCCTTTCCTAAATAATTTAATTTCTTCTGTTTCTTAAACATCTACGTTGCTTCACATTCTCGACCAGCTACGACATGAGAGTTCATTGATCTGACCCTTCTAGGTTAGTTTCTTGACTTTGGTGAGGGACTTTGATTAAAGGGATTATATCTACCTTCCCTTTCCTTAAATTGAATCTGATTGCCTCACATTGCCCCAGTGCTGTATAACCCATGCAGGTGTAGCGCTCCCAATATTCTGCCGCATCGCTGAATAAACCATACTGGTTTAGTAATTTTTTGTAATTATACTAATCATCGTTCTGCCCACCGCCACCATCACGTCATTTTAGCGAGCACAAAAACAACTTTTCCTTTCCCCTCTGCACTGGTGAGAGCATCACCCTCCGCAACCCAGTTGTGGGCAACCTGCTGCATCTTAGCCTTATTTGACTACGTTAATTTTCTATCGCGATTCCCAACATTAATTTCGGAACATTCCCAATAAACTTTATGATATTTTCGTTATTTTAAGGCTTGATTAGATAAGTTACATTAACCTTCTTAAAAAAAAGTGAATTGAACAAATTTCAAAACTGACCTCGACACATTGACAACGGGGTGACTGAGTTGCATCAGGAAACGTTTAATTCTGCACGTGTATCACTAGTGGTGCGAAAATGGGTTGCCCACTAGCCTACACCAGACAGTGATGTGGGTGGTCACGCCCATCCCGGTAGCGCGCATCATGCACTCTGAATATAATAGCTGGAGCTATCACCTGACGTGATTGGTGCTGTGTTGTTATGCAGAGGCACGTTCAGCACACAAACTCATTGCAATAGTTGGCGTAACGTTGCGTGATGCTGTTTGCTCATTGTTTAAAAAGTCTTTTTTTCGTGATATGAGACAGGTTCGTGTGACGGTGGGAGTGCCACGCGTAGGTGGTGATCTGGGGTCACGTATGTGATGTGCCACGAATGGTTGACACGGGGCCATATATAGGTGATATAGGTTTACATACAGTGATATAGATTTATATACAGTGATATAGGTTTACATACAGTGATACAGGAGAACGTATGAGTGGACAACGCATACGTGATCCACATTTGGGTGATATGGGACCACATATGGGTAATGTGTCACGCATGAGATGTGGCGCCACCTGTGGGTGATTTGAGGCCGCGTATGAATGATATGGAATTACGTACGATAGATGTGATGCCACGCATTGGTGATATGTTACGGGTATGGGGTGTGATGCCTCGTACAGAGGATGTGGTGATACGTATGAGGATGTAGTGCCATGAATGGGTGATGTGTCATGTATGGCTGATGCGTGCCATGTTCTCTCACGTCATTTGGATAGTCAGTGTTAGTTGTTTTTAAAGCCTATCACTGGCATGGAGTTACAAAGCTGCAGGTAACCTGTGCACTAACTTCAAGACAACTTTAATATCTAAAATCGATATTAAAATAAATTCATTGTATAAAAATAGAATTATACACCTTGGTATATGTACTCTTTACTTGTGCCTCATCACCAAAATAATCTTTACCATCTCCTTTCCCTCCAGATATTGTAATGGCAAAGCTTAGAACTTAATGTATTGTTTTATCCCTATTATGAGTTTCCTATAAGATTACTGTGCACAATACTTAGTGTTGTTTTTATGTGCTACAAGTTATTGTAATAGCTTTATTATGCACCCCATATCCATCCTGTAGGGTAGTCAAAATATTACAAAGCACATAATGGCTACAGGGACTGGACGCCAAGGATATGGTAGCTAAGCAAGTTACAAAACCTCATTACAGTTGTAATGAGTTTTTGATGCAGACGTGAAATCTTTCGCAGAAACATTACAATGTACCTTCTGTGTAGGTTTGAATTATTTATAATACCATGTATTTTAACAATTTATGGTTGAATTTAGAAAAGTTGGTTTTTTAGTTATTTACATTATGTAAAGCCAGGATTTTTTTAAGAATGGCCTGTAATATGCCATTATGGATAAAATTCTTTGAATTATTTTGAATTTTTTTACGCAGAATGGACTAGTTCATTTGACAAAATTTACATTTAGTTATGGTTACATCAGCTGGCGGTGCACACAACGAGAGTCGCTGGAGCCTTGTCGAAGCCAAACAGTAGTACATAGTAACATCCAAATCTGCTGATATTGCTGGATGCATCGAAGATATATGACTCCTCCAGCATGATGGATGGACTGACTAGTCTTCCTTCAGTCTTTAGCTAATGAAGTTATTCTGGCATTAATTTTCTCAGCTCTTCGTTCTGTAATTTTGCTCCAAGTATTTGAAATTACAAACAGCTGTTCAGCGGAAAACTGTTCCAGTATTTTTTTTAACAGTTCTTACCTGGAGTATACCTGGAGAGAGTTTCGGGGGTCAACGCCCAAGCGGCCCGGTCTGTGACGAGGCCTCGCAATGAATCAGGGCCTGATCAACCAAGCTGTTACTGCTGGCCGCACGCAACTGACGTATGAACTGCAGTCCGGCTGGTCAGGTGCCTGTCCAGCGCCTTCTTGAAAACAGTTAGTGGTCTATTGGTGATCCCCCTTATGTATGCTGGGAGGCAGTTGAACAGTCTTGGGCCCCTGACACTTATTGTGTTCTCTAGCGTACTTGTGGCGCCCCTGCTTTTCATTTGGAAATGTTACATCGCCTGCCGAGTCTTTTGCTTTCGTAGGGAGTGATTTTCGTGTGCAAATTTGGGACTAGTCCCTCTCGGATTTTCCAAGTTCTCTTGGGTTTGTCTTGTCTACCGGTTGTTTCAGTACAGTTAAAAATGTTGGTAAATGCGTGAAATATTAGCGTCTTCTGTGGGTAATATTAGATAGTTTTATTATGCACCCCAGACCAGTCATGTGGGCGGTAATGAAAAGATTACTGAGGTACATCAAGGGTTCCAATAACTGAACCACAACATTGTTAGCTAAGAAACTTGGTAATAATGACCTTATTACAAGAATAATTGATTGAATTACAATACTAATGAATTGGATTAAAAAGAAAATTACCCCTGCTAAAATCTGGCTTCTACCGGAAGGGTGTCTCCCTCATAATCCGTGTTGCGTGCTTCCCTAAGTACTTTATTATAGCGAAGTGGGTATCGACTATCGAGGTAGCAATAATACCATATTCTGGTTTTTTTCCAATACCCATTGTGACGATTTTTTATGTTATATCTCAAGCGTTTTCATGAGGTTAGTCTGAAAACATACAATGAAGTCATTGAGAAGTTAAGGTACAGCTAGTCCACTTTATACTAGGCAGCCTAGTATGCGTTGTGGGTTAAGGGCGCTTAGGTAAAATCCATTGTGTTAAGAAATTAAGTCACCTTTAAAGAATAAGTCACAGTACAATGTGGCTGGAAGAATTCATAACTAACCCACAAATTAAAACTAAAATATATTTGTTTTGTCCGTCCTGGAAAGTTGTTGTGGTTCTAGTGTTATAAGGGACTTTAAAAATGTTTATGCGAGTTTATTACTGTTGGGTATTGGCCTTTTTTTATCGCCGTGTGTTATCGTCATGTTTTGCTATGGTGTTTTGTGTCAATGTACTTACGCTACCCTTTAGGCTATCATCACGTGACTCACGAAATCGTAATGACACGATTTCTTGAGTCATGTTGACGGCTTTGAGGGGACTTGAGCTGAGTTCGTCACAGGCCATGCTAGCAGGGAGATTCGTCTGTAAAACTTACATTTGTGGACACAGTGGTGCCTATGCTAACCTTCCTATGGTGTAGAAATATACGTAGTTGGATGAATCTTATTGAAGCTAGCTGGCCCAGTGGCTTACGCGACGGTCTGGAGTTTTGAGATTGATCGCGGGTTCGAACCCCACCTGTGGTAGGGTTTATCACATACTGTCTTATATATGCTATATTGTGTTGTCACGTTGCTAGCTGTTACATATTGCCTTGTCAGTCATATCTTACCAGGTGTTATACAACTTGTGATTATCTTGTGCTGTCAGTTAACATATATTGTATTTGTACTGCCATATTTATCAAATGTTTCATGTGTTGTGTATAAAATAAAAATCCAAGCACAATTCACATAAACACGTTTAAATCGGAAAGCAGATCAGCTGACAAAACTATGTAACCCTGTCTTGTAACATTTTTTACCCTATTCTATACGATCTACAGGATCTAAAAGAAACTTAGAAATAATGACCTTATTATGGTACACAAGCTTAACCCAGGACAACAAAGATGAAAGTCTTAATTCAGTTCTCGAGACCACTCTGCCTACTGCTACCTTCTCTGTTCTCTCCCTTGTTCCTATTTTACCCTTATCATTTCTACTATGGGTTCAGCCCTTCCAAATTAAACAGCGTACTTGGAGGTACCAGCACTGTAATAGGCTACTGTATAGTATATTCCGTGCTTTGAAACATAAGCCAAACGTTTAGTCCATCAGTGTCGTTTAACTGTACGTAAATATAGGTTTAGTTTAAGTTAACCTAACTAATAAAAAAATGTATTTTGGGGGGAGCACATCAGATGCTTTGATTAAAAGTGACAAAATAATGAACACTGGAGCAAACTTATTGTTCCATGGGAGGCAGGTCGAACTCACATCCAGCCATGACCACTAATATACCATTCAACCTATATTTAAAGATACCCAAAGACCTAGCCTCGGTAACACTGCCTGAGAGTTTGTTCCACCTCTCAGTTTAGGTAATTACATGGTAGCATACTGATGTCATGCTCTGCCACTTTATTGTGATACCTTCCCATGGGTAATAAGACACTCCCGAACAAATGTGTTTGTGATAAATGGTTTTGAAAACCGACGAGTTGAAGATTGAGACACTTATGCAACATATGGGAATCTTTATTAAGGAAACGTTTCGCCACACAGTGGCTTCGTCAGTCCAATACAAAGTATAGAAAGGTGTAAGGAGAGGAGGAGTCTGAGGATTGATGGACTGAACACATCGACTCCAGGCCGAGGGACTGATTACCTCAAACTCCTCCTCTATTTTGTATTAAACTGATGAAGCCACTGTGTGGCGAAACGTTTCCTTAATAAAGATTCCCATATGTTGCATAAGTGTCTCAATCTTCAAATGTGTTTGTTCACTCTTTAAACTCAAAAACTGGGAGGGTTAGTAGTAGTGGTTTCTGGTCACTGTGAATACACACCATACGGTGAGAAAAGGATGTTTGGATGTTGTCTCCGTTAATAATCTACACTGTATTGTTGCAGTACTTTCAAATTTAATATTATAATTCCTAATAATGCACATTACATTAGTGACATTCATAATACAGAGTATTGTATGGATATTGCCATATTTTTATACTACCCTGGTAAATTTTATTTCCCAGACGTATTCGTGTGCTATATATAATATGACTCCTTTCCTAAACCGCCTACAGTATAAAAAATATGATTCTATTATTGCACGACCCATGTTATTTTTAAGCACGGGAAATACAGTCAAGCAAGAAATTCAAGTGTTTGCGAGATGCGTTTTCTCTTCATTATAAAATGGCTATCTCATGTGAGGATTGTACGTGTGGGTGAATGTAGTGAAGTGAGGCAGCATATTCAGTAATGGGTGATAAATTTCCAGGTTGGCAAGATTCAGCATTGCGAACTGAATGGTTAAAACAAGCATATCATTCTTAGGCGTGTGTGTACGCGCATGGGTGCGTGCGTGTACTTACCTCTGTGTGGTTGCAGGGATCGAGTCACAGTGTGTGAGAGAGAGCAAGCAAGCAAGCGGCCTGGCGGGCGGACCTGAAGGCAGCCAGAAACATCCACATAATCACCGTACTACCCTGGACAGATAGTTTACGTCCACAGTGGACAACATTTGCTTGCGATATAATGAAGCTGAAGGTGGTGGTGCCGACAACTTAATAGACCTAGCAGATCCCCTCAGAGATTTCGCGACATGTTATAACTTCATTTCAGTAGAAATATTTAGCCACCCTTGGATCACGAGGAGAGTGTACACTGAACTTCCTAAAATGATTGGGTGATAAACTTGTCAAGAAGACTAAATACTCTACAGCAACCAATTTTCTTTCATAAGACTCGATGTAGCGATCCAGAGAGGAAATGCCTGCTTCTTCCTGACACATGGTCTTCCTCTTTGGAGTTTGAACGAAGCTTTCAAAGTCATTCATGTTAACCTCATTTCTAACATATTAAGATAAATTCTTTGAAAAAAAGGGTGGTATAAAAAATCAACAGCCTCATAGAGAAACCCAAAAATTTTTTTAGTGAGGCCATTTCATTCTTGTTATTGAAGTTATGGAGCACCCAGTTAGTATCAGACGTGGTAACTCCCATATAAAAGAATGCTATGCCTATTTTCAAAAATTCTATGTATGGTATTTGACGTATGCATGTATATATTAACGTGTATATATATGTATTTTTTAACAATTGTGAACGTTTCACATTGAAGGTAAATTGGTTTAGTCGTGCAAGCATCGCGTTGGTAATCAGTGATGATGCAGCAGCTTCTTCGACAGTGAGACAATTAGCTTTTTCCAAAATATTGAGAGTGAAAGTGCAAGTTAATCACTGTTGAATTACATATGAGTGAGAACAACCGTAAAACCTGTGACTGCCGTCATGGTAAATTATGGAAAGCCTCGCAATAATGTTTTATCTTTACTCATAAATGACTACTACACCCAGCTCCACCAATTAATATTATAAACCAATAGTAAAATATAGTCATTAGAGTACACGATTGAATTAAAACAAAATCGTAATCCTTCACAGTATGTTTAAAGGAACAGGCTGGCATCAACACGCTACCTCTCCTGGAGTTTACCTGGAGAGAATTCCAGGGGTCAACGCCCCCGCGGCCCGGTCCATGACCAGGCCTCATGTTGGACCAGAGCCTGATCAACCAGGTTGTTACTGGTGGCCGCACGCAGTCCAACGTACGAACCACAGCCTGGCTGGTCAGGTACCGACTTTAGGTGCCTGTCCAGTGCCTGTTTGAAGACAGCCAGGGGTTTGTTGGTAATCCCCCTGATGTATGCTGGGAGGCAGTTGAACAATCTTGGGCCCCTGACACTTATTGTGTTCTCCCTCAACGTGCTAGTGGCACCCCTGCTCTTCATTGGGGGGGATGTTACATCGCCTGCCAAGTCTTTTGCTTTCGTAGGGAGTGATTTTCGTGTGCAAGTTTGGTACTAATCCCTCGAGAATTTTCCATGTGTATTTAATAATGTATCTCTCCCGCCTGCGTTCTAGAGAGTACAGGTTTAGGAACTTCAAGCGTTCCCAGTAATTGAGGTGGTTTATCGCAGTTATGCGTGCCGTGAAGGTTCTCTGCACATTTTCAAGGTCAGCAATTTCACCCGCCTTGAAAGGTGCAGTTAGTGTGCAGCAATATTCCAGCCTAGATAGAACAAGCGATCTCTAAAGTGTCAACATGGGCTTGGCATCCCTGGTTTTGAAGGTTCTCATTATCCATCCTGTCATTTTTCTAGCAGATGCAATTGCTACGGTGTTATGGACCTTGAAGGTGAGATCCTCTGACATGATCACTCCCAGGTCTTTGACATTAGTTTTTCGCTCTATTGTGTGGTTGGAATTAGTTTTGTACTCCGATGAGATTTTAATTTCTTCACGTTTTCCGTATCTGAGTAATTGAAATTTCTCATCATTGAACTTCATATTGTTTTCTGCAGCCCATTTAAAGATTTGGTTTATGTCTGCTTGGAGTCTTGCAGTGTCTTCAACGGTGGACACTGTCATACAGATTCGGGTGTCATCTGCAAAGGAAGACACAGCACTGTGGCTTATAGCCCTGTCTATGTCCGATATGAGGATGAGGAACAGGATGGGAGCAAGTACTGTGCCTTGTGGAACAGAGCTTTTCACAGTAGCTGCCTCAGACTTTACTCTGTTGACTACTACTCTTTGTGTTCTACTTGTTAGGAAATTATAGATCCATCTACCAACTATTACACTGGTCACACTTGTCAAAGGCTTTTGCAAAGTCTGTGTATATAACATCTGCATTCTGTTTGTCTTCTAGAGCATCCAGGACCTTGTCGTAGTGGTCCAGTAGTTGGGACAGACAGAAGCGGCCTGCTCTAAACCCATGCTGCCCTGGGTTGTGCAATTGATGGGTATCAAGATGAGTGGCGATCTTGCTTCTTAGAACCCTTTCAAAGATTTTTATGATATGGGACGTTAGCGCTATTGGTCTGTAGTTCTTTGCTATTGCTTTACTGCCCCCTTTGTGGAGTGGGGCTATGTCTGTTGTTTTTAGTAACTGCGGGACGACCCCAGTGTCCATGCTCCCTCTCCATAGGATGTTAAAAGCACGTGATAGGGCTTCTTGCAGCTCTTGATGAACACGGAGTTCCATGAGTCTGGGCCTGGAGCGGAGTGCATGGGCATGTCATTTATTGCCTTTTCGAAGTCATTTGGCGTCGTGGTGATGTCAGATAGGCATGCGTCTGTCAAGTTCTGTGGCACTCTCATAAAAAAATCATTTAGGTCTTCGATTTTCAGTCTGGTTAGCGGCTCGCTAAAAACTGAGTCATACTGGGACTTAAGTAACTCGCTCATTTCCTTGCTGTCATCTGTGTAGGACCCATCCCGTTTAAGTAGGGGCCCAATACTGGATGTTGTTCTCGACTTTGATTTTGCATAAGAAAAGAAATACTTTGGGTTTCTTTCAATTTCATTTATAGCTTTTAGTTCTTCCCGCATTTCTTGATTCCTGTAAGATTCCTTTAGTTTTAATTCGATGTTTGCTATTTCTCTGACTATTGTCTCCCTACGTATTTCAGATATATTGGCCTCTTGTAGCCGCTCCGTTATTCTTTGCCTTCGCCTGTATAGGGAGCGCCTCTCTCTTTCTAGTTTGCATCTTCTCCTTTTCCTTAAGGGAATTTGCCTTGAGAAAACCTCTAGTGCCACAGAGTTAATTTGGTCTAGACATAGGTTAGGATCCGTGATGCTTAGGCAATCTTCCCAGTTTATATCATTTAGGACTTGGTTTACTTGGTCCCACCTTATGTTTTTGTTATTGAAGTTGAATTTGGAGAAAGCTCCCTCGCGGCTGATCACATTTTGTTGATCTGGGGCTCCCCTCATGCATGTCTGGACCTCTATTATGTTGTGATCTGAGTATATTGTTTTTGATATGATGACATTTCGTATCAGATCATCATTGTTTTTGAAGATGAGGTCCAGCGTATTCTCTAATCTTGTGGGCTCTACTATATGCTGGTTTAAGGTGAACTTGGTGCAGAGATTTAAAAGTTCATGCATGTGTGAATTTTCATCTGAGCTGCCTCCTGGTGTTATCTCTGCTACCACATTGTTTGCAATGTTCCTCCATTTTAGGTGCCTGAGGTTTCCCCTCCGAGAAACCTTACCCACAATCCACCTGTTGCTTCTTTTGCAACATTGCATAGCTCTTGACGCACGGAGACGTGTGAAAGATCTTGAGCTGAAGATTTCCATCTCCCGTGGCTTGTCTTGCATTAAGATCACCTGTCTAATATATATACTATACATATACATACTGTGGAAAATATTGGTATTTTCCGAAAGTTGTAATTGATAAACTTTCCAATATGAACAGATATCCTTAATGTACCGCTGGTACATGGGGGTATGTAATAGAGAACCATCATACCAGCGGGAAGGAAGCGGGAAGAGGCTGGGCAGGGAGGAGGGAGAGAGGGGAGAGGGAGTGAACTGGGGGCCTACAGACCCGATCAGGTGATGGGATGGCCTGTCGAATTTGGAGATTCCGCCCACCAAATCGGATTTAATTACCTCCTTTCGTAATGTGGAGGAATATCCAGTGACGGGG
>WNWK01002620.1:0-22399 GCA_009830355.1 Cherax destructor | reverse complement strand
TTATCATTGACAGCCAGCATGGTTTCTGGGATGGGAAATCCTGTGTCACAAATCTACAGTGTACTAGAGTTCTATGACAGGGTGACAGCAGTAAGACAAGAGAGAGGGGGTGGGTAGATTGCATTTTCTTGGACTGTAAGAAGGCGTTTGAAAGTTCCATATGAGATTAGTGCAAAAGCTGGAGGACCAGGCAGGGATAACAGGAAGGCACTGCAATGGATCAGGGAATACATGTCAGGAAGAGAACAGCGAGTCATGGTATGTGGCGAGGTGTCAGTGGGCGCTTGTGATGAGCAGGGTACCACAGAGGTCAGTCCTAGGACTGGTGCTGTTTCTGGTATTTGGGAAAGACATGACAGAAGGAATAGACTCAGAAGTGTCCCGGTTTGCAGAGGATGTGAAATTGATGAGAAGAATTCTATCAGACGAGGACCAGGCAGAACTACAAAGGGATGTTAGGAAATATTTCTTAAGTCAAAATTGTCAGGACGTGGAATAGTCTGGCTAGTGATGTAGTGGAGGCAGGAACCATACATAGTTTTAAGACGAGGTATGATAGAGCTCATGGAGCAGAGAGAGGACTTAGTAGTGATCAGTGAAGAGGTGGGGCCAGGAGCTATGCATTGACCCCTGCAACCACAAGTAGGTGAGTGCGCACACAGCCAGGAGCTATGACTCGACCCTGCTGCGTGCACATACCTACGAACAAGCAAATAGTAAGTTGGTAGATAGCAGCAATCCTGGTAAGTACTACGTCCTATCGACCCTTGTCGGTTTAGCGCTTTCTTTGATTATAATAACTACGTCCTATCATATGAGTGTGAAATGAAAGCCCGTTAAATGTTTTGCACTCTAGTAGGGTTGCTAATCTTTTCTTTCTGTCTCATGAGCTTGTCAGATGAAGGGCAAATCATACAATCTTCTACACTACTTACATTTATGTTTGTACACACACGCTCACCTTTACTTTCCTTTAATATTTCCTTTCCAACCTTGAAGATCAGGCCGTGGGGAAGAAAATCCCTAGAACCCCTAATAGATGTTAATGTATGTACCTGGAGTTTACCTGGAGAGAGTTCCAGGGGTCAACGCCCCTGCGGCCCGGTCTGTGACCAGGCCTCATGTTGGATCAGAGCCTGATCAACCAGGCTGTTACTGCTGTCCGCACACAGTCCAACGTACGAACCACAGCCTGGCTGGTCAGGCACCGACTTTAGGTGCCTGTCAGTGCCTGCTTGAAGACAACCAGGGGTCTATTGGTAATCCCCTTATGTATGCTGGGAGGCAGTTGAACAGTCTTGGGCCCTGATACTTATTGTGTTGTCTCTCAACATGCTAGTGGCACCCCTGCTTTTCATCGTCTGCCGAGTCTTTTGCTTTCGTAGGGAGTGACACTCGTGTGCAAGTTTGGTACTAATCCCTCTAGGATTTTCCAAGTGTATATAATAATGTATCTCTCCTACTTGCATTCCAGGAAGTACAGGTTTAGGAACTTCAAGCATTCCCAGTAATTGAGGTGGTTTATTGTAGTTATGCGTGCCGTGAAGGTTCTCTGTACATTTTCTAGTTCAGCAATTTCACCTGCCTTGAAAGGTGAAGTTAGTGTGCAGCAATATTCCAGCCTAGATAGAACAAGCGACCTGAAAAGTGTCAACATGGGCTTGGCATCAGTACGTCCATACTGATTTTACTCGCCAAGCTGTTTTCAGGGGGTCGAACTCCACTCCTGACTTTGATCGGCATCACCAATTTCTGGCCTCTTAGGCTTTTATTTACTCTTGAAGCTGCATAATGAGTGCCTCTACCAGAGTGCTAATGGGGTTGTTGAAAAGTATTTTTAATCAACATAGTACAGTGGACCCCTGGCTAACGAACACCCCGGAAATCGTACAATTATGTAAGTACGTATAATATTGTAAGTGCTTGTGGGAGTGTATTTTTGGGGGTCTGAAATAGACTAACCTACATGACATTATTTCTTAAGGAAGTAAATTCGTTCGGTAATGGCACTTGAGCAGGCTTCTGGGATGAAGTTTTTTCATTAGCCGGGGGTCCACTGTACTGTATTACAGAACGCACTAAGAAGAAAAATACACTGAGCTTGATCTTCATGAGCAATGAAAAACTAATCAGAAACAAAATCACAAATACAGTGAACCCCTGACTAACGAAAGGATCATATAACGAAAAAATCGTGTAACAAAAGTTTTTTTTCGCTCGTGTAGTGAAAATAGGCTCGTGTAGCGAAACATATTAGACCTGTCCACCTGCCCTGCGCAGGACGCCAGTCAAGCATTGTTTACCATTGAGAGAACATTACCCAGCGTGCTCTTTCAAACATTCACAATAAATTTGTTGTATTTTTTGGTGGTTTAGTGATTGTCACTGTGAAATAAGTCACCATGGGTCCAAAGAAGCTTCCTAGTGGCACCCCTGTGGTAAAGAGAGTGAGGAACACCATCGAACTGAAGAAAGAGATTGTTGAAAAATATGAGAGTGGCGTACGTCTGAGTGAGCTTGCCAGGATGTACAAGAAAAGTGCATCTACTATCGGCACTATCCTGGCAAAGAGAAATGAGATCAAGGAAGCTAATGTTGCAAAAGTGGTTGATATGTTAACGAAAAATAGATCGAAAACAGTGGATGAGGTTGAGAAGTTGTTGATGGTGTGGATCAATGAAAAACAGATAGCGGGTGATAGTATTTCCATGGCGATAATTTGTGAAAAGGCAAGGAAGTTGCACGCAGATCTTGTGAAGACAATGCCTGGAACCAGTGGTAAGGCGAGTGATTTTAAAGCCAGCAAAGGCTGGTTTGACAGGTTTAAGAAACGTAGTGGCATACACAGTGTTGTGAGGCATGGTGAGGCAGCCAGCTCAGACAAACGTGCAGCTGAAAAATTTGTGCAGGAATTAAAGGGGTTCGTAGACACTGAAAAATTCGAACCCCAACAAGTGTTTAATTGTGATGAAACAGGCCTGTTTTGGAAGAAAATGCCCAACAGGACCTTCATTACTCAGGAGGAAAAGGCACAGCCAGGACACAAGCCTATGAAAGACAGGCTAACTCTTATGATGTGTGCCAATGCCAGTGGTGATTTTAATGTGAAGCCTTTACTGGTGTATCACTCAGAAAATCCCAGAGCCTTCAAGAAACACAGTGTTAACAAGAATAAATTGTGTGTACATTGGAAGGCTAACACCAAGGCAGAAGAAATACCTCCTGGAAAAGAAATTGGGACTCAAGTGCCTCCTGGTACTGGACAATGCTCCTGCTCATCCTCACAACTTGGAAGAGTTGTTGCCTGATAACTTCAGTTTCATCAGAGTGAAGTTCTTGCCTCCTAACACCACTCCTCTCATCCATCCCATGGACCAGCAGGTCATTGCAAACTTCAAGAAACTGTACACCAAAGCAGTGTTTCAGAAGTGCTTTAATGTGACCAATGACTCTGAATTGACCCTAAGAGAGTTCTGGAAAGATCACTTCAATATCGTGCATTGCATAGGCCTTGTAGGTAAGGCTTGGGTGGAAGTGACTTCCAGGACTTTGAACTCTGCTTGGAGACCACTGTGGCCGGATTGTGTTGAAGAGGGATTTTTGAAGGATTTGAGGCTGACCCTGACCCTGACGACCCTGTGCCTGTTGTGGAAGATATTGTGGAATTGGGCAAGTCCCTGGGGTTGGAGGTGAGTGGTGAGGATGTGGAAGAGTTGGTGGAGGAGCACAGGGTAGAGCTAACAACTGAAGAGCTGCAAGAGCTTCATCAGGAACAGCAACAGACCACAGCTTGAGGTTATTGCTTCACAGGAGGAGGGAGAGAGAGAGAGAGGAGGAGGTGCCTTCTTCAGTGATTAAGGAAATGTGTGGAATGTGGAATAAGTTGCAAAGTTTTGTTGAAAAACACCACCCTGAGCAAGCTGAAATGAGCCATCTGTACAACCACTTCAGTGACAGAGCCATGTTGCACTTCAGGAAAGTATTAAAGAGTCGCCAGAAACATAGGACTGTGGACAGTTATTTCACCAGGTAGGGGTCTAGTGACTCTCAAGCTGGTCCTAGTGGCATTAAAAGACCAAGAAGGGAAGTAACCCCAGAGAGGGACTTGTTACCTGAAGTCCTTTTGGAGGGATTCCCTTCCAACCACTAACACCCTGCCCCTGTCATCCTCCCTATCTTCCAGATGCCTGCAAGTCTCTTCAATAAAGATAAGTAAATGTTATTTATATTATATTTTTGTGACTATTTTTGTGGAATGGATTACTTAAGCTAGTCATAAGTTTGCCTAAGACACTCCAATATAGAAACTATATTATGCCAATATATCACCTTTATCATTAATATATAAACTAATTGCTAACTTCTTATACTAATTGTTAAATTCTCAATGTTTAAATTCCAGTACCTAAATTTTGTAAACCTAACCTAACCTTACAATCTGTATATTCATTGTGTAGCTATTGAGTAAGACCTATCATAAGACTGCCTGAAAAGCCTAGGCATATTATTGGCCATCTTGTAATATCAACTTTAATGTATAACTGTAAGTACCCCCACCTTGTATTACATGAAATAAAGAATTTGAATTTACATTATTTCTTATGGGAAATAAGGGTTCGAATTACGAAAGTTTTGTGTTGAGAAATAGCTCCTGGAACGGATTAATTTTGTTAGTCGGGGGTCCACTGTGCAGAATGATGTTCAAGTGCCATTACCAAACAAATTTATTCCCATAAGGAATAATGTAAATTAGACTAGTCCTTTTAGAACCCCAAAAATACACTTGCAAAAATACACTTACATAATTGTTCGAGTTTGGAGCATCACGAACACCGGGGGTCCACTGTATAAGATATACTCTGATCACAACACCATTGAAGTACTAACTTCAACAATCAGAGATTCCATTGGGACAAAATAAACTGTCAGACATACCCTGGGAAACAGTCATGAACACCCTCACCAATGCTTGGTAAAGCTGAATTGAGAAGAATAAAAGGTCTTTAAAATATACAGAATCAAATGTAGAAAGAGCGTAAAAGTACAGTGGACCCCCGAGTTTTGTAAAAACTTCATTCCAAAAGCCTGCTCAAGTGCCATTACCGAACGAATTTACTCCCTTAAGAAAAAATGTCAAGTAGGTTAGTCCATTTCATACCCCCAAAAATACACTTACAAAAGCACTTATAATATTATACTTGCATAATTGTACGATTTCCGGGGTTTACGAAACTCGGGGGTCCACTATATGCACAGATGAAGAAAAAAAACGGGCTACTGAACTGCTTAAAAATGTGAATGTCAATAAAGGAATGATAATTTCTGCCGAGGGATTACCGTGATAGTTTTTGAAAGGGTGATAAGACATAAAATTGCAAACTTTATAGAACAGTCTAACCTACACGACCCAAACCACCATGAATTAAGAGGCTGACCTTTCTTTAAAATAACTCAGGAAAATATCACTAAAAGCAGGAAAATGATGGGGTGGATAATGAGAACTTTCAAAACAAGGAAATATTGCCAGTAGTGACACTTGAAATCATGCTTAGAGAATTGTTCAGTGTTGTCGACTCCTTTCAGAACAGGAGAGAGAGATCATTTATTGCCCACATAGAATCAAAGTATTTAAATTACTAGGAATGCATCAGAGTCCTAAATCAGTACTCGCTGGAATGGAGGAGAGATACGCAATAATATATACGTACATGGTCCCGGTCCCAAATTTGCACACTGCCATAGCAACATACTGGAGTGAGAGCTTTGAAAGAATTTGTAAAATAAACCCAATGAAACGCAGGGGCACCATGGGCACAAGATGAGAACAACACATTAACATTCGTGGGCTCAGACTGTTTAAGACTACAACAAGATAAATGAAATACTGCTGGAACAAGTGTAAGTCTTCAAGAGGAAATTGGACGTGTACCTCTGCCAAGTGCCAGGTCAACCAGGCTGTGATGGATGTGGGCCAGCATGCCACTGGCAGTAACAGCCTGGTTTACCAAGCAAGCACTAGACATGTTTGGGCCAAATCTGGGCTGTGTGAGGAAAAGTCTTGAAACCCTTCAAAGATATATCATAGGTATACCACAACCTCAGGCAAGTCATCTCATTTTTTTTACAGTCCTGTGGCTCATTTATTTTCAATTTCTGCCTGTGCTCCCGTGACCCTGGTTCTCTTAATTCAAGCAAATCTGATCTTATCTACTTGATCTATCTTCTTAGAATCTTGTATGTTGTAATCATGTCTCCCCTTTTCCTTCTCGCTGCCAGTCATCAGGTTTCAGGTCTCCAACCTTCCCTTATAGTGCATCCTCAGGTTCTTGCACTAGTCTTGCTGAAACCTTTGAAAATTTTTCGAGCTGCTTCACTTGCTTTATTAGATGTGGGCCCCATCCTGGGGCCACATACTCTGCGAATTGACCGAAATTGGGTTTTATACAAGGTTCTGAAGGATTCTTTATTCACATTTCTGAAGGCAATGTTTTGATACTTGCTAATCTTTCATAGACTGCTGACATACATTTGATCTGTATTTCTGACTATGTTTGGTGTTACATTTATCCTCCATTCCTTTTCATACTAACATTTGTAGCATCTCTCTGCTCATGCTGTACTTTGTTTCTGGTCTACAGTCTCATCCTCCAATTTGCTTGACCTTTTATTTGTTTTGATTGAACTCAAGAAAACAGTTGTTTAGCTACATATGTAGTCAGTTGGTCTTCCTGATGTTTATAATTACCCTCCTCTTCTGGTCGGTAATTTTGTGTTACCATCGGAGAGAAGAAAGTACATACAGTGGTACCTCGGTTTACGATGGTCCCCAAACTTGCCCTTTTATGTAAGTTTATTTTTTTAACTTACATAAAATTATTTTTTTAAATGCTTTTGTAAGTGTATTTTTTGGGGTCTAAAAGGACTAGTCTATTTTACATTATTCCTTATGGGGATAAATTTGTTTGGTAATGGCACTTGAACAGCATTCTGGAACGAAAAAATATCGTTAACCGAGGTACCACTGTACTAGTTAGTATATTGTGTTAGTATTTGTATGTTGTAGGTATTGTTGCAGTGTGTTGTGGTTATTGTTGCAGTGTGTTGTGGTTATTGTTGCAGTGTGTTGTGGTTATTGTTGCAGTGTGTTGTGGTTATTGTTGCAGTGTGTTGTGGTTATTATTGCAGTGTGTCGTGGTTATTGTTGCAGTGTGTTGTGGTTATTGTTACAGTGTGTTGTGGTTATTGTTGCAGTGTCGTGGGTATTGTTGCAGTGTGTCGTGGTTATTGTTGCAGTGTGTTGTGGTTATTGTTGTAGTCTGAGTTGTGGCATACTTTTGCAGTATGTGTTGCTTATTGTTAGTGTGAGTGTGGCAGTTGCTGTTCATCTGGAATAGGTTTCTTACACTGATTTTTTGCTGCCTTGATATACCAGTCTTTATAATTTTATCGTTTATTTTTTGTGTATTTTCTGACAGGTTGATTAAGCTTGTGTTGCAGCAATTGGTTTTAAAAGATATAAACAGTGTATTCTATAGATCTTAATAGTAAGTGATCATGGGATAACTTGAATGAAGATTACATAACTAGTTTTTTCAACTGGAATTTTTTCATGAAAGTTTACAGTATTTGTTAAAATTAATTCAAAGCTTTGTCATTACAGGTAGGGTCCATGCGCAAAAAACTGAAGATCAATTATCCCACAATGTACAGCCCAAATAATGACCTGTTTAACTGTTACCAGAGAGCACACCAAAACACGTAAGATGTCTGCTTATCATGTATCTTCAATAATATATTTTGTTTTAGTATAAATTTTAAATTGAATGATTAAAAAAAATTTAAATTATTAATTTTCATGAGATGTAATACAGCTGATGAAATGAATACTACATAGTTTTCGTATCCCTTTAATAGATTTCACGGAATTATAGAAAGTTGTTAACTGAAGGTTTGACAAACGTTTGGACTTGTGCCATAATAATGGGTTCTGCAAAAGCCATTACCAGTCAAACCATTGTAATTTATTTCCTCATGATGCAGTGTTATAAAGATTTTGGGAGCAAATTTCTTGCACCAAATTTTTGTTTATGGGTTAATTCGCATTTGCTATACCTTTGAAGGGTTTCAAGAGTTTTCCTACTCTGCAGCCCAGTCCTTGGTCAATCTTGCCTGGTGCTTACCTGATCAACCATGCTGTAACTGCTTGTGGCCTGCTGGCCCACATATTCATCACAGCCTGGTTGATCTAGCACTGGCATGGTACATGTTCCATTCCCTCTTGAAAACTTTTATACTTCTACCAGCAGTGTTTCTAATACGTATCTTGTGGTAGTGTTAAACAGTCTGGGACCATGGATGTTGATACAGTGTGCTCTAATTGTGTCCATGGCACCCCTGTTTTTCACTGGGATTATTTTACACATTTTCCCAACTCTCTCACTCCAGTATGTTATGGCAGTGTGTAGATTTGGGACCAGACCCTCTAAGCACCTTCCACATGTTTATTATCATGTATCTCTTTCTCCTCTGCTCCAGTGAGTATATATTTAGGACTGAAGCATTTCCAGTAATTTAGATGCTTTATTGGCTCTGTGAGGGCACAAGTGATCTGAAAAGTGTCATTAGAAGAATTTTCTTTGTTTAGAAAGTTCTTATTATTCACCCTTTATCCTGGCTTTTGTGATATTTTCCTATGTTCCTTTTTCTTTATTTGGTGATCTTGTGTTTTCATTCTTTGCATTTCTAAGCAGTTGGAACTTGTCGCTATTGATCATTTTTACTGGACACTGGAAGACTGTTTATATCTATCTGCAATTTTTTGAGTCTTCTATTGGTGATTTTCATGCTTATTTTGGTATAATTTGCAAATGGTGATAAGTAACTGTGGCGAGTGTTTATTATTCATGTCCATATCATTAAAATCTTTGAAAGGGTTCTAAGAAGCAAGATTGCCACCCATCTAAATACCCATCATTTACACAGCCCAGGGTAACATGGGTTTAGAGCAGGTTGCTCCTGCCTGTCCCAACTACTGGACCACTATGACAAGGTCCTGGATGCTCTAGAAGATAAACAAAATGCAGATGTAGTATACACAGACTTTGCAAAAGCCTTCGATAAATGTGACCATGGTGTAATAGCGCACAAAATGTGTGATAAAGGAATAACAGGAAAAGTTGGTAGATGGATCTATAATTTCCTAACAAATAGAACACAGAGTAGTAGTAAACAGAGTAAAGTCTGAGACAGCTACGGTGAAAAGCTGTTCCACAAGGCACAGTACTCGCTCCCATCCTGTCCTCTCATCCTCATATCTGACATAGACAGGGATGTAAGCCACAGCACCGTGTCTTCCTTTGCAAATGACACCTGAATTTGCATGACAGTGTCCTCCATTGAAGACACTGCAAGACTCCAGTCAGACATCAACCAAATCTTTAAATGGGCCTCAGAAAACAATATGAAGTTCAGTGATGAGAAATTTCAATTACTCCGATATGAAAAACATGAGGAAATTAAAACTATATCGGAGTATAAAACAAACTCCAACCACACAATAGAACAAAAAACTAATGTAAAAGACCTGGGAGTGATAATGTCAGAGGATCTCGCCTTTAAAGACCACAACTTTGTATCAATCGCATCTGCTAGAAAAATGACAGGATGGATAATGAGAATCTTCAAAACTATGGATGCCAAGCCCATGATGACACACTTCAGGTTGCTTGTTCTATCTGGGCTGGAATATTGCTGCACCTTTCAAGGCAGGTGAAATTGCTGACCTAGAAAATGTACAGAGAACCTTCATGACACACAACTGCAATAAAACACCTCTATTACTGGGAACACTTGAAGTTCCTCAACCTGTACTCCCTAGAATGCAGTTGGGAGAGAATGATTATATATACTTGGAAAATCCTAGAGGGATTAGTACCAAACTTGCATACGAAAATCACTCCCTATGAAAGCAAAAGACTAGGCAGACGATGCAACATCCCCCCAATGAAAAGCAGGGGCGCCACTAGCACGATAAGAGAATCACAATAAGTGTGAGGGGGCCCTAGACTGTTCAACTGCCTCCCAGCATACATAAGGGGGATTACCAATAGACCCCTGGCTGTCTTCAAGGTGCTGGACAGGCATCTAAAGTCAGTACCTGACCAGCCAGGCTATGGTTCGTACGTTGGGTTGCGTACAGCCAACAGTAACAAACTGGGTGATCAGACCCTGATCCACCATGAGGTCTGGTCACAGACCGGGCCGCAGGGGCGTTGACCCCTGAAACCCTCTCCAGGTATACTCCAGGTATGTGGGTAACCAACAGTAAAGGCGCCGGGACCGTGTCTTGAGGTATTGAACTTTTTTTGATAATGCTGAATTTTCCTCTGTTAACTACTACTACTTGTGTTCTGTTTGTCAGAAAATTGAAAATCTATTTGCTTTTCAAGTTATACTTTTTTTTTTCAATGAACCCCTTAATTTATGGGCAATTACTCTATGATCACATTTGTCAAATGTGGGGCATAGGTTAGGTAATTTAAGTTGAAGTTGCCTGTACATATTGTATTACAAATTTTCATGTAAAGGTATGCATATTTGATCAGTAATTTAAAAAGTCAATAAGTAAAACTCGCATTTTATGTTTCTGGAATTTGAACATTTTTCTGTATTTTATTAAATTCATTTGCATAATTTTGAATCTTGTACATAGCAGCTTGCACGTTAATCATGTTGTGAAAGTAATTTTTCTTTTTACAGTCTTGAAAATTACCCAACATTCCTGACATTGTTGCTCTTGGGAGGCCTCTATAATCCTGTGGTGAGCGCTGTAGGAGGAGCTGTGTGGTGTGTTGGTCGGATTGCCTATGCTCTTGGATACTATACAGGAGGTATGACAGTTTGTAATTTAAGTGATTGGTCCTTCAATTGTATGTACAGTACACCAATTACTGCAGTGCACTGCAGTATGTCTTTGCATAGATCACTCATTTCTCTGAATGCATTAATATTTTTACTGCTAAAGAATGGACATAAAAGAAGAATGAAATTGCTGAGGTCCATTTCCCTAATGTGCCCAGCTTTGAGTGTAAACATGGATAGGTGATTAAAGTTGAGTCATGGTGGTGTAGTGCACTAAAACATCAGATCTCTAGTTCCCTATCCTTGTGGAGAGCTGGGGGCTTGGGTTCGAGTCCCAGTTACACCGCAGTATTTCCATTTGTTTCCGTGTATGCATTGTGTGAAGTGTGAATAATTATATAATATATATACAGTGGTACTCTGAGTTTCGTACATAATTCGCTTCAGAAGGCTGTTCGAGTGCCGTTACCAAACGAATTTGTTCCCATGAAGAATAACGTAAATTAGATTAGTCCATTTCAGACCCCCAAAAATACACTTACAAAAGCACTTACAATAATACACTTACATAATTGTTCGAGTTGGGAGCTGTACGAAACTTGGGGTACCACTGTGTGTGTGATATATATATATATATATATATATATATATATATATATATATATATATAATATAATATATAAAAGTATATATAATATATATTATTAATAAATAATTATTTATTTTTTGTAGATCCCAAGAAACGTATGCGTGGGGGCTTTGGTTATTTTGGGCTTTTCGCTATGTTGTACTGCACAGTGCGTTTGGGCACAGGTATGCTTGGGTGGTTTTGAGTTGAACTTGGTAAGTTCACTGCTCCTGCATTGTGCCAAATGCTGGTGTATTGCCAGGATTGTTGAATATTACATCACTATTGATCATTCCTAGCTAATTATCCTGGAACCTTCATAGTTAATACTTTGCTAAGCTAGCGATTGTTCTTATATGATTGTATTATAAATATAGCTAAGCTAGTGATTGTTCTTATATAATTGTATTATAAATAAAAAGATATATTAATTATTTATATTTTATTTGCTTTCCTTGTAAAAGTAATGCTACTTAAGAGTGTTTAACACACAGCTCACACTGGAAGAGCATAAATGAAGCTTAGCAAGTGCTGATAGGTAGGCAAGGAGAATAACCAGTTTTGTTAATCAGCATTCCTTCAGGAATGGGTACCTTGGTGTGAAGGGACTCTTGACCCAAGGTATTCAACCTTGTCTCCTCAGATCGAATCTGAATACTCCTCACCTTTCATCTCCTCTCTCCATCTGGCCTCTATTTGGGGATATTTCTTCCTTGTGAATTTCGCACCTGAGCTGAAAGAGATTGGATTGTTATCCCCCTTTACATTGAGGACCTTGGAGGTAGTGCTGTTTGCCATGAAAATTTAATTACGTATCTGCTAATGTGCTGGGTGTCCCTTTGGGCCCTTGTGGATGGCCATTCATATTCTTAGGTGATGAAAGTTTTTCTGCAGCTGCCTTTCAGTTCTGGGAGGTGACTGCCAAAAGGGTAAGACTGCATTTCTGATCACCCACCTCTTAATGGCCGAGCCTGATATGGTTGATTCTAGAGGTACCATCCTGACATAGTGGGGCTTCTGGTATACTAGGTAGGGTAGGCATTGGTTTCCAGGCAACATCAGCACTATTTGCCACACCAAGGGTACTATTGAATCTGGAGGGGGTACAGTTTCTCTTTGTTTCTCATTGGAGCTGCCCCTCTTCCCCTACCTGTTTTTAATAAAAAAGAACATAATCAGGAATAGTAGTGTTTATGCTTTGCCTCCTTCTGGGCCCGTACTTGACCTCAGCAAGCCCACAGACTTTCCTTCACACCTGGTATCATATTTGGGCAACACCACATTGCCTGACTCCAGTACCAGCATTCATGATGATCCTGTTTACACACCTGACCTTCACACTGCTTTGATCTTGATCCCATCTCCTACAACACAGCATTGATTTCTGGGTCATTCACTTAGTTATAGGACTTATCACTAATATGGAATTGCTCAAATAACTGCTGTAGTGTTAGCTGTTTCTCTGCATGTTCTTCATCCTCGTGTGTTATCCACCTACCTTATATCTAGTCATTGAGCTCTGCCAACATTTCCTTTGAATTTTCTTCATATTCTAACAGTTCATTTACATCTTCCTGCATATCTTCAAAGCGATCCTTTGTTGCCTTGAATTCCAGTGCTGTTTTCTTTTGCTGGCTGATGTAAGTTCTCAGTGGCATCTTCCTGTAAAGACTTGTTGTCATCATTAAACACCAAATGTGTGACTGTCACCCTCAGAAATGATTTTCCTCAGTTCATCAGGAAAATTTCCTGCACCCATGTGGTCAGCAGAAGCACTTGCCAAAAAATTCAGTATTATTCAACTGTGTGTGTAATTTGAACCTGTGGAACCAGCCTGTATTACACACTTGTTGAGGCCTTCATCACACAGTTTTATAGTATTCTAAGGCTTTTTTTCCTTATGGTGATGAAATTAAGTGGTACCCTTTCTAGATTTTCTGCTCAATCCACTTTTTATTTATATATACATATACATGTCTGTTTTACAGTGGACCCGAGTTTCAGTCATAATTCATTCCAGAAGGCTGCTCAAGTGCCATTACCGAACGAATTTACTCCTTAAGGAATAATGTCAAGTAGGTTAGTCCATTTCAGACCCCAAAATACACTTACAAAAGCACTTACAATATTACACTTACATAATTGTTCGATTTCCGAGGTGACCAAACTCGGGGTCCACTGTGTTTGTGACTTTGGTGTTCTTTTCAGGTCACCATAACCTGGGTTACTCATTGCACAAGCTCATTTCTTCTCATTCCTTTTAATTAAAGAATTGATGCTTCATTGAGACCATAGACTCCTGCCATCTCTATCACAAATGCATCAGTTCTAATCTTATCTAAAAATCTTGATTTTTGTTTTTCAAAACACCGAGCTTAAACTTCTTGTCACTGCAAGCATCACTTGCATTCCTCTTTGGTGACATAATTACTATCCAGATATGAAATTCAATGACGCCTGACTAGTGATCAGAGAACCTAGTTTCCGCGACATAAATGCCTTGAATCATCATGAATTATAATAATGGAAAAAAAGATTCACTAACATGCAGCTGATCATATGGGACTCGTATGACCGGAGAACTGTGGCATGGTAGGTTGTGTACATTAAGTGCAACTAGGCCTCCTCCATATGTACAATGGCCTGACCCATATGTTGGCTGCAAGGCAGAGGGGAAAACACTCGTGGCATCCATATTTTCTCCCTAAATTTACTCAGTCATAAATGAACATGACAGTATGATCGAAAAGATTGTTGCAGTTTTTCTACCATCTTTAAGGGAAAACACACTAATCGCATCTTAATTGACTGTCTACTGTACCAAAATTGCTTAGGTTTAATTTTAAAAGGATTGGAAGATTAGATTTAGATTTTGCCACCGAAGTGGCTAGTTTATTGTGCACCCCATATCCATCCTGTGGACGGTAGCGCAAGAGCATATGGATACACAAAAGGCCTAGGCACTAGGCCCCAAAGGGGTTAACAATTGTACATTTGGGTTTATATCTACATTTCAATTATCTGTTACAAGCAAATTTAGGAAATTTGCTTAGTACAAATGGTATCTTATTTCATGAATAAGATATCTTGACATGTCACAAGTGTTCAAGACAGTGACCATATGCCTGATCACATAATTTGCATTTCGTTTATCATCATCTGTGTCTCCCAAACTGTCAGAAGTACCTGTAGCCAAGCCTAAGCCTGGCCACTACAACATCAGTCAGTCTGTTCACATTGCAAGTTGCTCCACAAACATGCCCATCTGTGCTCGCATTATCATGAGCACAGATAGGCACGTTCATGGAAATTAATTTGGATTTATATCTACAGTTCATTATCTGTTACAAGCAAATTTAGGAAATTTGCTTAGAATAAGTGGTATCCTACCTTCACTAATAAGATATCTTGACATGTCACATAGGTTATTATACTGTCTATCTCTATATTCCTCAATAAGTGGACAATTCAGCACATAGTGTTCAAGACAGTGACCATATGCCTAATCACATAATTTACATTTAGTTTGATCATCATCTGTGTATCTCCCAAACTGCCAGAAGTACTTGTAGCAAGTAAGCCTGGCACTACAACATCAGTCAGTCTGTTCACATTGCAAGTTGCTCCATAAACATACTTATCTACATTCATGTTATCATAGTGGGTTATAGATCTACTCAGGCTTCTAACTGCATTCCTATAGCTATCATTTTCATTATTTATGCTGTATAACCCCTGTGGTTTAGCGCTTCTATTTGATTATAATAATAATAATTTCATTATTTATTTCTCTCCTAATATTATTCCTAATGCTAGACACAGATATACCAAAGTTATATTCTACATTCTCCTTATGGGTGCTCTTCTTGGCTAACATATCAACTTTATCATGAAGGAGTAATCCAATGTGTGACGGAATCCATAGCAAATGTACTTTAATTCCTTTGTCCCGATTTTTGAGTATCTATACCTGGCTTCTCCAATGAGCATGCTGTTTGAGTCATATATGAGTCAAGAGCCTTCAATGATGACATAGAATCAGTAATGATGATAGAGTCAAGCTCAGTGTCATAAGTTAGCTTTAGTGTATAAGGATTGCAAACAATTCAGTTTGAGTGTAGATGCCAGTTGTTAATTCTTATGCCTAGTTCAAAAAAATTTTTATTGTTCTTAACTAGGAGGTGGCAACCAGAGCAGATGCAGCCCTGCCAGAAGACTCCTGTTTAGATCCATCAGTGTATATAACTTGAGATAACTTATTACTACCAGTTAGGCGATAAATTTCTTCTTGAGCAGTTGCTTTAACAAGTGATTTAAGGAAGGGATTACTAGCAATGAGCTTCTTGGGAGGGACTTACAGGTATGTGATATTAAATGAACACATCTTCCATGGAGGGTGAAATGCTCTGGTTGCCTACAGTGATACAATTCATGCAGGTTGTAAAACTTAATGTAATTGCATGTTTTCACAATCCCCTTTAGATCTGTGAGTATTTACTTAGACATTTAGTAAGATTCATTGTGACAGTGTCAGGTTCATTTCTTAACATTCTAATACCAAGTACAGTGTTAATCTCAACAATCTTATCACTGATAATAGTAATACCAAGCTCCTTCCTCATATTAAGAACCTTTGTAGATTTGGGACAGCCAAGAATAATTCTGAGAGCTTCATTTTGCATTAACTCCAAGGGTCGGAGAGAACTTTCTCGAGCTAATATCAACATGGGAGCAGCATAATCAATTAAGGACCTAATATAGGCTATGTACATCATTCTCGATTCTCACATTAGCACCATAGTTGGGGTTGTAGCCAGACTTACAAGTGGCTATGGGACAAATTTTTAGCTGACTGCAGTAAAAAATTCCCACTGCATACAGATAGTGAATCATAAACACGTCCATACATGGTAAACAAATGACAGAGTAATGAGCAATATTCTAGGGGAAAGCATCCATTGCCCCAACAACAGATGTTGCAAGATGTTTGTCCCTCTTGGCAGGACAGCCAGCACCATTGCAAACAGCAGCAGGTTGCACCCGGATCTGCTGCTTGCAGGAGCACCATCGCTAGCAGCCCGAGGGAGAGCAGCCCTGGGACGTGTCAGCCCTGGTGGGACGCTAGTTTGCGAAATCTGTAGCTCTGCTAAATCTTTGCTGACTAGATCCCACTCCTGACAGATGGTTTCTGGCAGTGTGTCGTCCCAACCCAGGTTCAGCTCCCAGGTCTGGGGACTAGATTCCCCCACAAATTTGGGGTTTAAACAGAATGGGTCAAAGGCAGTCTGGACTTTCTTAACAGGGACCTTCTGGTCGCTTCCCCCCCTGTGGGTTTTTCCCTTTTTCCCCCTAAGTCTGTCTTCCCCATTCCCATTCCAGCCCCAATACTGAGGTTCCCTCAGGCACCGATCCCCACGTAATCATGTTCTCCCCTGTCTCGCAAGGGGTTGTTTTTCCTTTCGTGGTTTAGCCGGGGCATCCCCCCTTTGGGACTCCTGGTAGTGTCCATCAACTCCCTCATCAGAAGTGGTGCCTTAATATTGCCCAAAAAATAAACTCAATAGTTCTTTGGGGGGGCTGTTGAATTTTCCCGGTGATAATCTATAGTAGCCTGCAGCAAAAACGGTGAGCTCGTGGCACCAAACAACACCCTTAAATCTGAAATTTTTCAACCCCCTGCTCAGGTACCCTTTTTACCCACAAAAACCCTAGTGTAATCCCTGTCTTGTGGTTGAAACCCCAACGTAGGAAGGGTTTTCTAATATCCGCTGCAAAAGCTATTGTTCTGTCCAAAACTTTAAAAATACGTCGGCAAATTTCTGAGTCAGAGAGGGCCCCCTGTGAACAGACAGTCGTTCAATAGGGCTCGGGGGATCCCTGTGACTAAATTTGAAGACTACTCTGATGGGAGTGGTTACTGACTCCTTGGTAACTGCCATGCGGGAGATAATTTTTTTCTCCGGACCAGGGGACCTTTTTATGAACCCCAGAGCCAACTGTTCTTTAATAATTACGATTTCCTACCAGACATTCTTGGTCAGGCTGTTCACCAGGATTTCAACTGATCCCGTGCCTTCTTAAAGTTAGGGGGAACAGGGTCCCGGGTTCAAGGTAGTCTCCCCCAGTACTGGCCGCCCTTTGAACTGGACAGGGCTCAAATAATCCTGATAAGTTTCTTTGGTTCGGGGGGTGGATCCCCCTTTAATCCCTACTACATCCAGGTCCCACTTTATTCATGGTTCACTGTCGACTATGCTGACTTGGGTTTCCGATAGCCCCTCATGTGTCCGATCCCATCACTGCAGGCCTCGGTTGTGGTGCCAGACCCCCCTTCCCCAGGCGTCGCAAAATGGGCCGGTACCCTGCCCCCTACGATATACCCCGCTGGAGTCCTGTACAGGCCGATCCCTTTCTTGATGACCTTTCTTGTGGCAAAATTGCTACGAAACCCCCTACCAAAATTCCCAGTCCCCACATCGGGAAATTTCCGGGTTCCCGTAACTTCACACCCAACTCCCTCAAACGTTTGACTGCCGTGGCGGGGCCCTTGGGTAATGATATGGGCAGCCTCTTCACTATCAAGGCTGAGATATTCCTGCGATGCCCCCCAATCTAACTGCTACATCTACAACGGGATAAGATCTGTGGGGGCTGTCCCCCCGAACCCTTCCACCATGTCAGCCTTCCCCTCGGACTTCAACTTCAACAGCCGCAGTCTCCGTTATGAAGGATTTGAGCCCCAGTGTCAAAAAACAAACGGGTCGTTTGACCTTTTCCCATTACGACCACCGCCATTACCGTGGGGGGCCACCAAACCTTGAAACCCGTTCACCTGAACTAGTCCCCTTGGTTCTCACCACCCACCACCCTGACTCGTCTCTGCTCTCCGCCTTTTGGGGTTTGATCCTTAGCCTGGGTGGTCGGGACCCTTAGGGCACAATGCACTGGGTGTTTACCCCCCAACAACCTCGACCTCACCGAGCTGGGTGTTACAGCCCCTGGAAAAGTGTTCTCCCCCTTAAAACGAGTTTCAACTCCCTAGTCACTGCGTCTTTGGTCATAGGGGGGAAGCTCGAACACCCTGAACTATTATGTTCTCCTTCGCAGAACACACACCCCTTTGTGCTGGCTTTTTATTTTTCCCCCTTGGGCCCCCTTTGGTTGAAGACTTGTCTCGACATAATACTCCGACCCTAACGGGGGGCCCAGTTATATCTCTCGGGCTGGAGTGGTCAAACGATTTTCCACTGGCGGGTGGTCTCCCCCCGACCAAACCGGTGAGTCACGATATTGCTCAACCTCAACAATCTTTTGACGTGAACCCGGTTAGTCCTTTTTAAATGTAACTCATGTACTGAAAAGTGCTAGTTTTCTGAATCGCTGACTACCATCTATTCCCACCCCCCAATCATGTAAATCTCTGAGACTGTTTGTCAGACCCATGACTTCGTTTGGGAAATTTCTAAGCTCGACGGTCATGCGGCAAGCCTCAAGATCACAATCGATAAAAAATAGCTATCATTATCTCCTCTGTGTTGCCATACGCATTCTTTAGTTGATCCTTGGATGTTGATAATTAATATCAGTGGTTTGGTAATGCCGACCAAGTCCAGGGCTTTACCCTTTTAGCTGTGAACGTAAGTACTGTAGTTTGGTGGCATCTGACAAATCATCCCTGTCATCTATCTGGGATTTAAACTGATCCCAGAAAGCAATGTACTCTGTCGAGGTTCCGCAACATTGGTAAATTTAATGTAGGCAATCTGGGTAACACTCTAGGGAGACTGTGGTGGCCTTTTGCCCTGTACTATTATTTGTTGGCCCTGCTGTTTGCCCAATGTTTTCTTTTCTTTTTGCAGAGTCCCCTCTTTAGACATTCGGCCCTCTGATCATCGCATTCCTCCCGAGCTGTTGACAACATCTTCAGGCCCCCTGCCTCTGGCTTCTGTCTCATAACAAGATAGGCTGTCCCAATGCCTTTAGCCTTTACTCTAAAAGCTCTAAACACCTTTCTAGATCCTAAAAGCATCTGGGTTTTCTGACAGCTGGACCCCTCATGACAAAAGGGGGGCGCCTTTTGGGCGCCAGCCGCTTTTACATGGGTGCCCTTTAACACTAAGTAATTTAAAAATGCCTAACCTGGCTTACTTGTAACCTTAAAAAAAAAACTTCTGATTAGTTAGCTTAACCTGCCAGTAAGTCTTTGGGCCTGGTGTAAATTTTAACCACTTCGATAATGACTGGTACATTAACTGTGGGCCCAGCAATTAAGACTAATCTGTCTGCCTTTGCAATTCCACATCTCGGGTCGAAGGACCCTGAAACTTTTTTTTGGGGCTGCCTCCTTTTAAGCTGCACTTTGAGCAAGCACTTTTACACCGACACCCGAGACACTAACCTCAGACTTACAAATGGCTATGGGACAAATTTCTAGCTGACTGCAGAAAAAAAATTCCCCACTGCATAAAGATACTGAAAGGGTTTAACTTACTTGATGGAGTAGGAATGTGTCCTGGGCTTCCTAACTATAACCCCCCCCAACCACCCTGTGCAGGGAAGAGTCTAATTGTAAATTAAGTGGATTAGTGTCTTGTATTACTTCGAATCCCCCGCTCTAGGGGATATCCTCCAAGCAATATCTAAACTTAGAGACACTAGCTTCCAGACTTTTTCTCAACAATGGGACGCTGGTACCTGCAATTTCGTCCCGCACGAGGGGCCCCCAACAAAAAACCCACACACGTTTCCCCCCGAAAACTGGCCAGATACTGAGAAGAAAAAAGGAGGGCCTACTTTGGTCTGGGTGGGGTGAGATATCCTCGTACTATGGGATATCTTCCGTGCCCCCGGGGCAGATGTTTAGTCACGTGGGGGCGTTTTTCCAGGGTTGTTCCTCCTTTAAGTCTGACTGGTAAGGAGGGTCAGATACTCCTGTTTGATTCAAGTGTGGGCTGCCAGTTCTCTCTAGGACATAACCCAAGCTTTTTTATTTGGGGCTTATATCTACCTATATTAAGGTGTTAGAACTACATTATTAACATCTAACGTTGCCCAATAATTCTTTTTAGTTACTAACGTACAAACTTTCCTAGGTGAATAAATCTATCAATTAAAATGTACACAATTTTCCCGCCAACTTGAATTTTATGTTGTTTTGGGGTGTGGGTTTATAAACTCCCAGGGCCATCCATGGTATGTTTAAGGCTCCTAACGGCCCCCTTACCCTGTGGAACTTGCGTAACTCAAAAAATTTCCACAACCCCTATCATATCATACCTCTGCCAACCATCTTGAGAGTACTAAGAGAGATGACCTTTTTTTTTCACTTTGCACCAGGAGTCATGCTTTTTTTTTATGGCTTCTATTTTGTTATAAGGAGAAAAAGCAACAGTGTGGCTTTGAACCTAATGGTCACTGTGTCCCGTGGCCTTGTAGGCAACACACTTGTCCCCACATTGAGTGTTTGTGGTTTGATCCCCGGCAGGGTTGAAACATTGAGCGTGTTACCTTTCACATGTTGTCCCGTTCACCTAGCAAGCAAATGGGTACATGGGTGTTAGTCGACTGGTGTGGGTGATCCCGGGGGGCAAGATTTAAGGACCCAATGTAAATAAGAGACAGTTCCTCGATGACATACTGACTTTCGGGGTTTTCCTGGGGGGTTTAACCCCCCGGGGGAAAAAAACTAAAAAATTTTATGGTTTAACAAATTAACTAATTTGCTTTAGTAAATGAGCCCACCTATATTCAAAACATTGCAATCTGATACTACCATGCAGTTGATAAGACAAGTTAAATGTCCGTCTCAAAGAAACCGGGTTTTACTTAAAGCCGTCGTTTAAATACAGTAATAATGAAATGTGGAGGATTTCATGTTACCCTTTGGCAGCGATGTATGACCCTTAAGGGTTTAGTGCTTCGTTATGATTAAAATGTTCCCCCTTGGAACGAATTTGAATCCTCCTTTTTCCCAGGAAGTGTATAGCCCTACGACTTTAGCGCTTCCCCATGAATATAATAATTTCAGTTTGTTACAACATTTAAAAAAAAAAAAATTGGTTTTTTTTGGTTTAGCATTTTAACAACGTTATCCAGCTTATGAATCAGTTTGAAGCTTGCTGGTAGACGGGGTTTTCTACTTATTCTGCAGCATGACACCTTCACGTATTAGTCCTTTTTTTGGACCTTTGATTGAATGACTGAAATTTTTACACCTTTGATGGAACTCTGTTTTCCCATTCACAAGCTCTTATGATTCCCCTCCTGCTGTATAATTTTTGGGTTTAGCGCTTCGCAATTATACTATGAACTCACGGGTTTTTGCGCTTCTCCTAAAAAAAATAATAATCCTTGGATCAAAATTATTTGTCTCCCATTCCTAAGGCCCCGTATGACCTACAGTTTAGCATTTTCCCCTTATAATGCTGTAATAATGATCCCATGTCGGTGACTGCATCGGATGTGACCTTTTGTTTCCCGTTATTCTTGGGTGATGTAAGTAACGGTGCGTTAACATTACTCTCACTGCCCCCTCACCCACTCGCTAACGTGGTTGTTACCACGCCCTCATCACCCACTCACCAACGGGGGGTTGTTACCACGCCCTATCACCCACTCCAACGGGGGGCCACGCCCTCATCACCCACTCGCCAACGGGGGTTGTTACTCCGCCCTCATCACCCCCTCCCCAAAGGGGGCCACGCCCCCCTCACCCACTCGCCAACGGGGGTTGTTACTCACTGCCCCCATCCCCACTGCCAACGTGTGGTTGTTACTCACTCCCCCATCACCCACTCGCCAACGTGTGGGTTTTACTCACCCCCCATCCCCATCGCCAACGGGGTTGTTACTCCCCCCTCACCCCCTGCCAACGTGTGGTTGTTACTCACTGCCCCCCCTCCCACTCGCCAA
>WNWK01002619.1:0-201755 GCA_009830355.1 Cherax destructor | reverse complement strand
ACCGTTCTTCGCGGTGGCCAAATTCAATCTGACCTCGTGCTGCTCTTTTGCAGTCTCGTCAGCCATGTGGTGCCACGAGGTGCTCGTGTTGCTGTGGTCAGCACAATTCTTGACACACTGTTGACAGTACATCTGGCATTAATTAAATTGTTTATGCAGCCAGACTCGCCTCCTCTGGCCCTTTCCTAAGGGTGGAAAGGGTGAGGGCCCTTACCAAGGGTAGTAAGGGCGCATACCCCCCTCCTTTGGAGAATTTTCTCCACATGATACATAATTGTACATGATACATGGTTGTACATGATACATAGTTGTACATGATACATAGTTGTACATGATACATGGTTGTACACAGTAATATAATAGTTGGTTGTACATGATACATGGTTGTACACAGTAATATAATAGTTGGTTGTACATGATACATGGTTGTACACAGTAATATAATAGTTGCTTGTACATGATACATGGTTGTACACAGTAATATAATAGTTGGTTGTACATGATACATGGTTGTACACAGTAATATAATAGATGGTTGTACATGATACATGGTTGTACAGGATACATAGTTGTATATGATACATGGTTGTACACAGTAATATAATAGTTGGTTGTACATGACATGGTTGTACACAGTAATATAATAGTTGAGTGTACATGACACATGGTTGTACACAGTAATATAATAGTTGGTTGTACATGACACATGGTTGTACACAGTAATATAATAGTTGAGTGTACATGACACATGGTTGTACACAGTAATATAATAGTTGAGTGTACATGACACATGGTTGTACACAGTAATATAATAGTTGAGTGTACATGACACATGGTTGTACACAGTAATATAATAGTTGGGTGTACATGACACATATTTGTACACAGTAATATAATAGTTGAGTGTACATGACACATGGTTGTACACAGTAATATAATAGTTGGTTGTACATGACACATAGTTGTACACAGTAATATAATAGTTGAGTGTACATGCCAAAAGCCCCTTTGTAAGCAGAGCATTTCAAGCAAACTTAAAAATTAACTTAAGTTTAGGAAGGCAATAATAGTTTATATGGTCATGAGATAAGTTACAGTGAATACAAGACAACTGAATATTCTATTAGGTAATGCTACGTGGCTTTGATAAGTCTAGTACAGAATAATTACACTACTGAATTACTTTATAAAGGTTACAGTGTTACAATAGAACAATTTAAAACAATTTGCAATTTGCATTACAATTTATTTTTGTGTTCAAAAATAAATCGAAACCTAACCTAGCAAAAAAAAAAAAATCTAATTGGTTCATAACTTAAGAACTGGTCGCTGGAACACGCATAACGAACTGTGGTAAACTTTATATTAACACACTAAAACACACGCGTTTCTTCATCAAAACAAAATACGCATTAAACTTGTTTTTTCTTATAAATCACTAAAATCTGCCACGTCTCCCGGCGCCTCTGCCTCATAATTAAACCCAAACCCCAAACAACCAACAAATATGGCCTATTAAAAATGGCGCCAGTGATCCTCTGCTTCTTACAAAAAAAGTCTCTGAAGATGGATTGATAAAAACTGTGTGAAGATGGATTTACAAAAACTGTGAAGACGGATTTACAAAAACTATGTGAAGACGGATTTACAAAAACTGTGTGAAGATGGATTTACAAAAACTGTGTGAAGACGGATTTACAAAAACTGTGTGAAGATGGATTTACAAAAACTGTGTGAAGATGGATTTACAAAAACTGTGTGAAGATGGATTTACAAAAACTGTGTGAAGACGGATTTACAAAAACTGTGTGAAGACGGATTTACAAAAACTGTGTGAAGATGGATTTACAAAAACTGTGTGAAGATGGATTTACAAAAACTGTGTGAAGACGGATTTACAAAAACTGTGTGAAGACGGATTTACAAAAACTGTGTGAAGACGTATTTACAAAAACTGTGAAGACGGATTTACAAAAACTGTGTGAAGACGGATTTACAAAAACTGTGTGAAGACGGATTTACAAAAATTGTGTGAAGATGGATTTACAAAAACTGTGTGAAGACGGATTTACAAAAACTGTGTGAAGACGGATTTACAAAAACTGCGTGAAGACGGATTTACAAAAAACTGTGTGAAGACGGATTTACAAAAACTGTGTGAAGACGGATTTACAAAAACTGTGAAGACGGATTTACAAAAACTGTGTGAAGACGGATTTACAAAAACTGTGAAGACTGATTTACAAAAAACTGTGTGAAGACGGATTTACAAAAACTGTGTGAAGACGGATTTACAAAAACTGTGAAGACGGATTTACAAAAACTGTGTGAAGACTGATTTACAAAAACTGTGGAGACGGGTTCCGAAAAAAAGATATTTCTAGATGGATTTGCAAAAACTGGTGGACATCTAAGTCACGACAACCACTTGTTCTACAAGCGACTGCGAGTTCTTGATAAAAGTTGTGGTAAATATTTTTTTTTTATTTTTTTTTTATTAACACATCGGCCGATTCCCACCAAGGCAGGGTGGCCCGAAAAAGAAAAACTTTCATCATCATTCACTCCATCACTGTCTTGCCAGAAGGGTGCTTTACACTACAGTTATAAAACTGCAACATATATGGGAGACATTTATATACATTTCTGGGAAGGTGGCAAGTTATGGCTCCTCGTACTCGAGGAACGAAGAGGTAACACACACACACACACACACACACACACACACACACACACACACACACACACACACACACACACACACACAGGATGGCATGGTGGCTAGCGCTCTTGCTTCACGCACGGAGGGCCCGGGTTCAATTCCCGGCGGGGCCGAAACATTTCGAAGTGTTTCGTTACACACACACATACAACAGGCCTAGTGTCTAATCGACATGTGCCTAGGACAAAATGGTAACTAACAGGAGCTGAGTATCGACCCCTGCAACCACAATTAAGTGAGTACACACAGCACCCAGACCGTGCGTAAGTTAGACAGGGCATCCCTTTAAATTTTCCCACAACACGGCCTTGAGGAGGCACACGAAGGACGCCACAACAGCTACTGACCTCACAGATGGGTTATTTACGTCCATAGTGTATCAACACCTTAGTAAATCTAGATGTGTTTGTCTCTCAGAGTTTCTTGGCCATCCTTAAAGCAATGATAAACCTAAGATACCTAAAAGCTAGAATGGGTGAAAATTAAGATACCCAGAAGCTAGGATGGGTGAAAAATAAGATACCCTAAAGCTAGGATGGGTGAAAAATAAGATACCTTAAAGCTAGGATGGCTGAAAACTAAGATACCTTAAAGCTAGGATGGCTGAAAACTAAGATACCTGAATGCTACAATATGTTAAAGATGAACTCTAAAATACACAAAAATAAAAAATAAGAAAAAAGTAACATATTTGATGCTCCATCATGCAGGATGGTTTTCCCATCATAGTTCATCACACGGGATAATTTTCCTGTCATACTCCATCACGTAGGCTGCTTTTACTGCCATTCTCCTTCGCGCAGGATAGTTTTCCTTTCATATATCACACTGGCATGTCAGATGGAGTGCAACATCTTCTTAATTTCGAACCCCAGAATCCTGTTTGAGTTTTTGATGGCTATGGAAGTACCTCTGAGAGTGATTGTTTTCTATGGCCGTCGCGTAGCATCAGAATGTACTAATGAGTACTTTCTCAAAGTTTGTGGTGATTGACTCACGAAATCGTAATGACATGATAGCAAACAAACCATATTACGGGTGGGGTTAGAACCCACGGTCAGATAGTCTCGAAACTCCAGACCGTCGCGTAAGCCACTGGGCCAGCTAGCTTCAATAAGATTCATCCAACTAGGTATATTTCTACACCATAGGAAGGTTAGCATAGCCACCACTGTGTCCACGGCCACTAGCACGGCCGTGACGGCCGTGCTAGCGGGAAATTCGTCTGTAAAAACTTGCATTTGTGGACACAGTGGTGCCTATGCTAACCTTCCTATGGTGTAGAAATATACCTAGTTGGGTGAATCTTATTGAAGCTAGCTGGCGACGGTCTGGAGTTTTGAGACTCTCTGACCGCGGGTTCGAACTCCACCCGTGATATGGTTTATGGTAATTTTCCATTTCTTCCGTCAGCTGGCCAGTCTTTGCAACTAGGCTTCCACTTTAAAAACGGAACTGTTTGCCATATTGCTCACACGAATAATTTTACTGTTTTCGTCTCCCTGTTTTCATTACTTACTTTAAACAAGTGAGATGTGGTAGAATTATATATAAACCTAGACATGGATATACAAAAATTATTAAAACGGGGAATGGAGTTAAACTTTTGTGGCTTCCATCTCACATAGGCTTCCATGAGTATAATGAAGTCAATGACTTCCCTAAACTTGCATTACATAAGGAGAATGTCCAATATATTTATGGATTCTCGGAGGTTTGAGAAACATTATTAGAAATTAACTAGCAAACTAGTTCGTAAAACGTAGAGCAGAACAAATAGGAACTATCAGATCTCTTGACCATCTTCATTATCCTCATAAATCACACACGTCCCGACCTCCCAAATCAAACGCATCAGGGTAGGCGCCTTGATGTCGGTACACAGCTCTCCATCCCTCCCAAAAAGAAAATCGCCACTACCCACCCTTTCCCCGGATCGAAATTTGGTTCCCTCCCATTTTCCCAGGCGCTGCATGACCCCTTCCCTTTCCCTACGGATTTACCACTCCTCTAATAAACGTAACAAGAATAATACACACGATACATACACAGCACAGCTCCCGGCACCTACAAACACAATGTCAAAACAGTCAACAAACTCTCAGTAGGAAATGTGGCGCCTCACCACACCAAAACATTGCCTAACTAGGCTAACTTGACTATTACACATATATGTTAACTGTGTTATCCTGAAGGCGTAGTGCGTTATCTCGCTGAATAAATGTGTTGTTTCAGTGTAAAAGTGTTGATCTGTTATGAATTATTTTATTTTGTTGCAAAGATATATTATCCTTGTCGAAAAAGGAGTTTTATTGTTGCAAGTGTCCTCACGTTGGTAAAATATGTTAATTATTATTATTATAATCAAATAGAAGCGCTAAACCACAGGGGTTATACAGCGAAAATATGTTAAGGTGTTACAGAAGTGCCATATTCTGTTGCAGGAATGTGTTATCTTATTGGATATTTGTGTTATCCTGAACATAAAGTGTATTATCTTGTAAGAATGCATTATTTTGTTAAAAAATATATTTTATTCCTGACATTTGAATTACCTACCTGTAAAAATTTTATCTTTTCACTGAAAAAAATAGCCATTAAGTCATTCTTACATTAACTTTGATCTCTTTTGCTGCATACCATTATAACACCATTAACTGGTTACCTTGTTCCTGTGTGACCATTTTATTAAGTTATCTTGTTATTGTATTCAGTTATTGTTTTATATTTGGATGAGATGGTTACTGAACAATTCTTTAACTGTATTTGCGTAATATTTTTTTATTTACTGAGCAATATTTAGCATAAGATAACTTTTATACCATCTGTTGAGATCTTCTCTTATTGTGCCTCTATGATTCTCTTTTATTGCGGCTTAGTTTTGAATCCTTTGTTTATTTTGCATTTGTTTTGTGATTCTCTTTTTTGCGCCGTTGTTTTGGGTCTTCTTTTAATGTGTGTTCTAGGAGTCTCTTTTATTATGTATTAGTTATGAACCCTCTTTTATTGTGCCTTTGCTCTGGATCATCTGTCATCGTGGCCTTGTTTTTTTTATCCTCTTTGTATAATATATTTAGTATCTTTATTTACTACAAGTACATGTACAAGGTATACAGTCCTAGCTGACATCAATGACATACTACTATATAGAAAGCCACTTATTATGCTGATCATTTCCCGCAAATTAGGTCAGTTTTGTCCCAGGATGCGACCCACACCAGTCGACTAACACCCAGGTACCCATTTTACTGATGGGTGAACATAGACAACCGGTGTAAAGAAACACGTCCAATGTTTCCACCCTCGCTGGGAATCGAACCGACCCTCGCCGTGTGAAGCCACCAGGCCACGGGGCACCGTCTTAGTGTTGGATCCTCTTCTATTATGTCTTTGTTTTGAATTATTGTTCCTTAGTTTTGGTTCGCCTTTTATTGTGTAGTGGTTTTGGTTCTCTTTTTATTGCGATTTTGTTTTGCACTCATTTTTATTACTTTGATTTTGAGTACAGTATAGGATTTGCCAAGGCCTACTGCAATACTTCTATTTTTAATGTTCCTATTAGGAATTCTCTAATGTCTTTTTCATTAGGGATGTTAATGGCAATGAGCCACACTGACCATCCCTCTTAGAATATTCTGGGTTGCTAGTAAGTAAGTAAGTTTATTCAGGTATACACAAATACATTTACATACATTATCATACATAGCAGCATATGTGTAGAGAACCTGGGATAACCCAAAAAGTCAGACAGAGTGACTTATTTCCATTGGGGTCCTTTAAAACTTTAGTTAATAATCCAAATAATATCTTGGTTGGATAGTTAATTGCGATTAAAGAATGTCGACTACATAGAGTAATAATAATATTTAGTTCTACAAGGGTCATTAAGGGAGAGGCGTTTTTTTTTTATTTTTAATTTTGTTGGGAAACAAAAAATAAGTAAGAACAAACCATAAAACATATCTCAAGCTCTTCCTGTAATTCAATAGAACCATCATTCCTCAATAACCTACGGAAGAATCATGATGCTCTGATAAATACTCTTTGCATGAGAGGATTTATAATGTCAATAACTTATTCCCGAGATATTGATAATTATGCTTGTGAAAAAATCTAGGGAAATAGCGCGCCAAATTTCAGCCCACCATAACCACCTACCTCCATGGGAAGCCAGAAGGCTACTGAGGTGCGTCCACCACCGCTCACCCACTACACTCCTCACACAAGTTGCCATGTTGTGTATTTCAGGTGAAACAATCATAAAAATTGCAATTTTTGGGTTAAAAAAAAAAAAAAAAAAAAAAAAAAAAAACTGTCGAATTGCCAACAAGTCCTTTTGCTACCAGCAAAAACAAAAAAATACTTTTTAGAATAAACATACTTAGAAATATGATAGAAAGAAGCCGATTGCATCAACATGTTGCCAGAATTATGCACTATTTTTTGGTAAGAAAACATTTTTTTCCATAATTTTTCAATTTTCCTTTCCTAATTAATCGAAAAAGTCTCGCCCCCCCCCTTTAAGGCTACACGTCACCTGTTCACCATCAGACAAGAATACATTAATACCTAAAACAGGGGTTAAAATAAACTTTCAGCATATACTATACGATGAGTGAAATAAACCTCGCGATGTATATATCCCGTAAGCCCTGTTAATGTCTCATGATTACGAATATATGTACGCAAGCTAGAAACTTCTGCCCTGTTTTATGTCTTCCCTGACACCTTAAGACCATTCTTTTTCTTCAAGAGGCTGGTTAATATGTGCTTAACTGAAGCAGCTCACAAGTGGTCTGTTAAGAGTTTCAAGAACCCCATTGGAAATAAGTCACTTTGACTTTTTGGGGATATCCTAGATAATTTACACATATTTTACTACGTATAATAATTGTACGTATGTTTGCCTGTACCTAAATAAACTTACTTGCATGAAGAAGAAAAAGATCGGAGTTTAGACAAGGTCCCCCTTCTAACACGCTACTCCCGTCTTCTAACTGATTTTAGGGGAGACTGAGCTGTTGCTGACGTTACCCCCTCGAGGACACTTGATGTCGGTAAGGGGCTCTTGATCCAAGGAACTGGATTTATCCCTTTCCTTGGATGAAACCTCGGTAAATATTTAGTTAAGGAACTCCACTGAGTTTCGCGAAAATTAGTAAACGAGTGTCCAATATTTATTGGTTGATTCAAGGAACTGAATAAATCCGGTGTCTAGAATAATAATAATACGTAATAAAGTATTATTATTATTATTTCAGCATGATACAATGTTTGTACAAAGGTGAATGACATTTGGGTGTACATGCAGAAAGCCTCTTAATATGCAGAGCATTTCGGGCAAACGACTAACTTAAAACCAGGTTTGATCCAAGGAAGAGAAGGGGATTTCTAAGTCACATTGTCACTTTAGCCTATCCTAATCTAACCTAACCTACCTAACCTAACCAAAATTAACCTAACCTAACCTAACCTGCCTAACCTAACCAAAATTAACCTAACCTAATCTTTAAGAGTAAAAAGGAAACAAGAAGACAATAACAATATGAGTAATTTTATACATAGAGTCACTTGGGTGAGTGTATGTATAAATTTAGGAATTACAATGAATACAAGGTAATTGAATATCATATTAGTTCATGCTATATGGCTTTTATAAAGTTTAATTGATAAAGAATTACAGATTTGATTATTAACATGAAGGAGACACAATCAATTTTTTTAATGTTTGAGAGGATTACAGATATTGAGAGTAAGATTATATTGTTTTACATGTGTTCGTGACATTAGGAATATGAAAATTTAGTTTTCACATTTCAAGAGCCCCTCACCAGCATCAAGGCAACATAATAATGTAAAATAATTTTATACTACTGCATATGAGGAAATTTTTCCATCTGGTACCCTTGTGAGATGCCCACTCTGGCAGTCAGTGTTGACAGGTAACCCAGGACTCCAAGGTCCCAGTCTCACAAGGGACCTTTAGAGAACACTTTCTTATGAGAATTAATCTAACTTGCAGGAAACGCTTATCTGCATGCACAAACTAGAACTAACTTATTTGGTTGTGGAGACTAAGCTAACTAAAAATCCCCTAATTCTGCCCAAGCAATCTAGACTTCTATGACCTCTCTCTGACTTCAAGATGCCACGTGCACAGAAGGACTGATTCCTGCAAATATTCAGATGGTATTAGTATCCCTAATCAGTATTTTTGCAGACATAAGACACTATGAGTCTGGACTAATTTTTAAGGGGAGTTACACTGCAATCTAACTCACTCTGTTGTTGGGTTTGTGCCCGCGACGTAACTCACTCTGTTGTTGGGTTTGTGCCCGCGACGTAACTCACTCTGTTGTTGGGTTTGTGCCCGCGACGTAACTCACTCTGTTGTTGGGTTTGTGCCCGCGACGTAACTCACTCTGTTGTTGGGTTTGTGCCCGCGACGTAACTCACTCTGTTGTTGGGCTTGTGCCCGCGACGTAACTCACTCTGTTGTTGGGCTTGTGCCCGCGACGTAACTCACTGTTGTTGGGCTTGTGCGGGGGCGACGTAACCCAAAGCACAAATTCTCTACGTTTCCCCCAGATACCGTTGGCCAACAAAAGGAGAAATGCTGAGTATTATCTTACTAAGGGGGCCTGGGAAGAGACGAATATTGGCCTCTCCGATGAAATCCAGGCGGTATTTTGAAGTGCGTGCTCGCTGGGGTGTCCTCCCCATGGAGCTCTTCATTTCAAGCTGTGTAGTCCAACAGGCTAGTGTCAACAAGCTCCAAAGTAAACTTGCTTGCGCGAGGTGCTAGCTACTATAATTTACCTAGTTTCTTTACTTAAAACAACCTAATATTAATCTATATTACAGTCCAAGGCTACAATATTAACCCTAATATTATTTACTAACAATTTAAACTTACCTAAGACCTCGTTAAGTTGTAAATCCTTCAATTACCGTATTTAACTTATTTCTTAGTATGTGTTGTTTGGGTGGGTGTTAAGAGTTCTGGAGACTACCGCATCAACTTATTTACAAATGAATCCGGTCAGTGGAATTTCTTGAACTTAATAAATTTCCATATCCTCCTGTCAGTGAAGGTAAATGCTAAGTCTACATCAAGTTCACCTCCTGCAAGCCCCCACAGTGGGCCCTGGAAATGAGTGCCATTCTGCCACTCTTGTCGATCAGATGCTGGTCTAACTTCGACTGTCCAGTTTCCACCATGTGGACCTCTGGGGTAGAAACCTGTCGATTCTGATGGTCTTAACACCCTTCATTATAACTATAACCTCTTTCGCATGTCTAGCCTTGTCTGAGTGGCTCCGTACTTTCCCACCCAGCGGCCAGTATGCCCTAGTAGCCTTCCTTCCAACTGGTACGGAGTTCCCTGGGTTTAATGACAATCTATTTCCCTTTTGAGGTACCTCATAAAAGCGTTTCCTCAAGGTGGTTGAGTGGTCATCACTCCCTACCTGGTTCGGCTTACCTGGTACTTCATAGTGTACTCCAATACCACTTCTCTCTCTGAGAAACATCCCTAACTAGACTGGGGTTCCTTTAATTTAATGGGACATAGTGAAGTATGATGCTTACCTCTGCGGCAGTTACAGCACTCTCAAAGATGTGTCCAGCAGACCTCTGCCTCTTGTTCCCCACAACACTTTAAGCATAGCTGCAACTCTTTTAGTCTCTGTTTCCTACTGTTCAGTGCTGTATAATTAGAGTAACTCATACTTGTGTGTTCGCCTTCACACAACTCGCATATTCTAGTATGAGTGCCTATGAGGTTCTGTTTAGAGACCTTTGCACTGGACACTTCTCGGCCATAGTACACTCCAACATTAGTCTTATGGACTTTATATTTATCTCTCGAGTTTTTAGAGTATCTGTTTTATTATCGGGTGGTGACTCTTCTTTCTCACCTGATGAGAAACGAGATCTTCCAATCCATCAATATTGTATTTGCTGTAGCGTAAACCAGTTCATCCAGTATTTCAGATATAGCTCGTGTATTGTAGTGCCTTTGAAATGTCTGGCTAATAAACCATTCTGAATTACCCCAGTCATGAAAATCTCTGAGGCTGTCTGTCAAACTCATAACCTCAATACGTAACTTATCTAAGCTGTGACGGTCGTGACGGCAGATCTCCAACAGCCTATACCATATGGCTATCTTTATTTCCTCTGTATTCCCAAAGGTGCCTTTTACCTGATCTTTGGCATGCTGGTAACTGGCATCGGTGGTCAGGTAGTGCCGGACTAAATCTAAGGGTTTGCCCCTAAGCTGGGATCGTAGATACTGCGATTTGACCGCATCCGACAACTCATTCCTGTCGTGTATCAGGGCCTTAAACTGATTCCGTCAAACATTAGTGAGTTTAATTGTGGCAATCTGGGCAACATATTGGCTGGAGTGTGGCTGCTTGTACTCCCAGCAGTATTAGTCACCGTACCTGGCATATTAGCCTTCAGTGTTTTTATTTTATCGTTACACTCATCCATCTCCTCATGACACTCATCATCTTTGGAGAATTCGCCCTGAGCTTACTAGAGATTCTCACGGGGCTCATTATACTCAATTACTTATTGCTTATATACCATGAATACCTGATGATAGGCTTCCCACCTTCACCTAAAAGCTTCATTGCAATCATTGCAATCTACATTATCGTGTTGACTAAGCCTTCTACACCTGTAGCGTGCTCTGTTCAAATGCCCTTTATATGCAGCCACTGACCGTTTTAACTTCACCGTTTTAACTTCACAGTTTTAACTTCACCGTTTTAACTTCACCGTTTTAACTTCACCGTTTTAACTTCACCGTTTTAACTTCACTAGCACTGAAACGGATTCTGGCTACTTTGCAAATTCACTGTAAATAATTAAATATACAAGTTTCCTAGCCTATCTGGCTTGCTTGTACAATTACTGTAAATATTTATCAAACTTACAAGCCTACCTGGCTTGCTTGTAAATTACTGTAAATAATTATTAAACATACAAGTTCTTTAGCTTACTTAGCTTGCTTGTAACTCACTGTAAATAATCAAACTTAAAAGTTTAAAATTTAGCCACAGGGATCAACCCACACGCACTAAAAACAACATACATAGCTAAACTCCACAAAGGTGACAGTAAAGCAACTGCAAAGAATTGCAGATCGATAGCACTACCGTCCCATGTCATAAAAATCTTTGAAAGGGTTCTAAGAAGCAAGTTCGCCACCCACCTAGATACCCATCAGGTACACAACCCAGGGCAACACGGGTTTAGAGCAGGTCTCCTGCTTGTCCCAACTACTGGACCACTATGACAAGGTCCTGGATGCTTTTGAAGGCAAACAAAACGCAGATGTAGTATACACAGATTTTGCGAAAGTCTTCGACGTGGTGTAATAGCGCACAAAATGCATGATAGAGGAATAACTGGAAAAGTTGGTAGATGGATCTATAACTTCCTAACAAATAGAACACAAAGAGTAATAGTAAACAGAGTAGAGTCTGAGGCGGCTACAATGAAAAGCTTGGTTCCACAAGGCACAGTACTGGCTCCCATCCTGTTGCTTATCTTCATATCTGACATAGACAGATGTAAGCCACAGCACCGTGTCTTCCTTTGCATGAAGACACCGCAAGACTCCAAGTGGACATCAACCAAATTTTTAAATGGGCCGCAGAAAACGACATGAAGTTCAGTGAAGAAAAATTTCAATTACTCCGATATGGAAAACTCCAGGAAATTTAAAACTGTTTCGGAGTATAAAACAAATTCTAACCACACAATAGAGCGAAAAACTAATTTGAAGGACCTGGAAGTGATAATGTAAGAGAATCTCAGTTTCAAAGATCACAACAATGTATTTAACACTTCTGCTGGGAAAATGATAGGATGGATAATGAGAACCTTCAAAATCATGGATGTCAAGCCCATGATGATTCTCTTCAAATTGCTTGTTCTCTCTAGGCTGGAATACTGCTATACACTAACGGCCCGTTTCAAGGCTGGTGAAATTGCATACTGGAGAACGTACAGAGAACTTTAATGGCACACATAAGTACGATAAAGCACCTAAATTACTAGGAACAGTTGAAGTCCCTTGATTTGTATTCCCTGGAATGCAGGCGAGAAAGATTCATGATAATCTACACTTGGAAAATCCTAGAGGAAATAGTCCCAAATTTGCACGCGAAAATCACTCCCTACGAAAGCAAAAGACTCGGCAGGAGTTGCAACGTCTCCCCAGTGAACAGCAGCAGGGGCGCCACGAGTATGCTAAGAGAAACACAATAAGTGTCAGTTTTTAATGGTAGGAGAGCAGATAAACCTGAGTTTAAATTGGTTGGTTAATGGGGTTTAAAGTTTTCTATGACATGAGTCACTAAGGTTGAAGATCAGCTGTCCACCATTAATCAAGAACACTTTAATACTTCGATAAGATAAGACTTTGTTGGTATTTTTAACCCCGGAGGGTTAGCCACCCAGGATAAACCAAGAAAGTCAATGCATCATCGAGGACTGTCTGTCTTATTTCCATTGTGGTCCTTCAATCTTGTCACCCAGGATGCCACCCACAATAGTCCACTAACACCCAGGTACCTACTTGCTTGCTAGGTGAACAGGGACAATAAGTGTAAGGAAACATACCCAATGTTGCCGCCCTTGCCGGGAATCGAACCACAGATATTCAGCGTGTGAAGCGAGAGTGTTGCCTACCAGGCCGCGAGCCACCCAATAATAGGTGATATCAAAGTGAACTATGAACATATTGGCACTCCAGACATCAAGTTCAAAGTTATTTAAAACCTGGTTAGGTTAGGTAAGATTCGTCAGGAAACAACAAGTGTTTCCTGACGCTCGTCTTAGTCAACACTGTAAGACACTACAGCTTTTGGTCATCTGACCGAAGCCTTCACCTGGCTTACTAGCCCACCCCTTCAAAAATTAATTTGTAAATAATGTATGTTTTATTGTTATTGTAAACTTATCTAAAATATATTTAGCTGGATTAGGCTAAATTAAATTGCGCTTGTTATGATAAGGTTAGGTAAGTTTCCTAAGGTTCTTTTGGTAAAAAAATATTATTTTTTACATTAACATAAATTAAAAAAAATATATCTTTAAACGTATAAGAGAATATTTTAGAAAAGACTTAATTTTAAACGAGTTCTTGCTAATTGACCAGTTTTACCTATTAGGCACGACATATATATATATAATACTATATAGGATGCACATTATCCAGCAGCAGCCTTGATGAGTCTGACAGACTGATCGCCTCAAAATACTTCATGTCTTCTACCGTCTGAAATATTGTTCTCTATACTGACCCATGCTAGACAGGTTCTTCTCAGATCCACCCCTGCTCAATCATACATACATTTGGCTACTTCTGAAGCTACCTACTCTTCAAACTTCATACATCTAACATGACTCTGCACATCACTACGCTCCCTATAAACCACATACTTATCCAGGTGTGTATATATGCGGCTTGAAAAAAACCCACTGCGAGGGCGAAACGTTGTCAGTGAAGAATCGCATTATAACTCACTTGTGTTTTTATCCATCGTGTCGGTATTTTATACCATTTTTCTCCATATTCAGAAGAGATTTGGCCAATCTTACCTACCTTACATACGGGAGGGGCTCAGCCTCCCGTCCTGCCCTGCACATATGACAGGACAGAGGTCCACATACTGTTTGTATTGTATCGACTGCCATACGAAATGCAGCTCTACGGCCGAGTTTAGTTCAATATCTTTATAATGCACCCCATACCCATCTTATGGGCGGTAGTCAAAAGATTACAGAGGCACTTAATGGGTCCAGAAGAGTGACACCTTCATCAAGACTTGAGTTTTGTATGTCTCCGAGGAGTTTCCTGGGGTGAAGAAGGTACAGGATGTGTCCACAGTGCGGAATACTATTGTTTCCAGGGTAGACTGTGACATTGTTAGAGGAGTCGTCGCTCTATGATGAGTGAAACGTTGGGCATGTTTTCTTACACCTGGTGTCCTTGTTCACCTAGCAGTAAGCAGGTACCTGGGTGTTAGATTCTTACACCTGGTGTCCTTGTTCACCTAGCAGTAAGCAGGTACCTGGGTGTTAGATTCTTTACACCTGGTGTCGTTGTTCACCTAGCAGTAAGTAGGTACCTGGGTGTTAGTCGACTGTTTTGGGTGGCATCCTGGGGGACAAGAGTAACTTAGGGTGCCCAACATACCCTGGTTAACCAGAGGCTTTCTATAATGTACACCAATAATGTCAAGTAGGTCTGTATCAGTCGCACCATGTACTTTGTAGCAGTAAAGATTATTATTATTTATTATTATTATTATTATTATTATTATTATTATTATTATTATTATTAAGATGAACTACTACACATGCAACGCCTGGACAATCAGTGACTTAACATTTCAATACAGAGGTAATTTGTAGGTGTGATGAAAATGTAAACAATAGAAGATGAGGTAATGAGTCCCTCAGTCTTATATTCATTATTTTGACTACAATACCTTGAGTTTATTGTTGTTAAGATATTCTCTGCAGCTGTCTATATGTATGATAATCTATGTATTTGTGTATACCTGAATAAACTTACTTAATACTTAAATGTTACTGACATTTAGATTATTAAGTGGGATTTCTGATGCAGTTAACTACAATGATATGTACAACAACAAAATGTACCTAGTGAACAAATTATACAATTTCAAAGGTATGACTTATTATTTCCAGATGATTCAATGATCTTTAGTTTTGTGGGGTGACTAACAATAATAATAATATTTATTTCTACATGTACAAGGTATACAGTCCTAGCTGACATCAGTGACATACTACTATATAGAAAGCCCCTTGTTATGCTGAGCATTTTGGCCAAATTAGGTCAGTTTTTGTCCCCAGGATGCGACCCACACCAGTCGACTAACACCCAGGTACCCATTTTTTACTGATGTGTGAACATAGACAACCGGTGTAAGGAAACGCCCAATGTTTCAACCCTCGCCGGGAATCGAACCCGGACATCACCGTGCGATAAAAGTCGAATCTCATTTTTTTTATCGCATGACCTTCGAAGAACTTAGGTAGATCTGGTCACAGTCATGACAAGTTACAAAAGTATTTACAGATTACAGAGGTACATACTCAAGACATGAGATTTTGTTGGGATTTTTAACCCCGGAGGGTTAATTAGTCAGTGCGTCATCGAGGGACTGTCTGTCTTATATCCACTGTGATCCTCAATCTTGTCCCCCAGGATGCGACCCACACCAGTCGACTAACACCCAGGTACCTACTTGCTTGCTAGGTGAACAGGGACAACAGGTGTAAGGAAACACGCTCAATGTTTCTACCCTTGCCGGGGACTGAACCCCGGGCACTCAGCGTGTGAAGGGAGAGCGTTGTCTACCAGGCCACGGGAAACAAGTCACAACCCCAGATATATGTAAGTTTCATACATAATGATACTATTACTAAAACATGAAATTAATGAATGAGAATACAATTTTGTGTATTATAGCTAATGAAATATTTGGCGCCATGTAAGATAAATGAGTCTGGGGGTTTGGGCAAAGCTCTGCTTCACACGGAGGTCAGGTCGATTCCCACAGGCAGAAACATTAGGCGTGTTTCTTCACACCTGTTGTCTGTTCCCATAGAAAATGGGTACCTTAGTCGCTGTGAGATCTGGACCTACAATCTGCCAAATGCCAGCATAAAGACTCTATATAGAGATGTACTGATGTCACTAGGCCTGTATACCATGTACATGACTTGCAGTAATAAAGATTATTATTATTATTATATTTGCCAACTCTTTGTTGATATCTGAAAGTCAAGGTCGAACCAAAGATCATTGCCCCAAATCAAATTATAATATATTCTTGCCACACGCTGATACTGTCTGTTGCGGCATAGACAAACATATACATAATTGCATCATGAACTGGTACAACACAGCCACCTCATAAAACTCCTACACAGAATTTACGATCGTCTAGTATTAGGCTACTGTCCATTATATATTGCAAAGGCAAGTTTAAGTTGCTCTTTCGTTTCATTATGAGGGTTATATCTATTGTTAAGATTACCTAGAAAAACTATCATAGATTTTTTTTCTGATAAGGAATGCCATGGAGAAAAACACTAAGAAGAAACTATATGGGCGGGATAGAAAGAAGTTGCAAATCGTAAAAAAGAATCTTCAAAAAGTCAAGAGATTAGACGCCTACTTTTCATTCTTCAAGCACATAGCGTCCGCTGTACCAGAGGTGGAACCTTCTGAAGACTTGCTACCTGCCTTCATTCAGCCCAGGAGATGGAGACGGTGCCCAGAATGTTGTGGTTCACTGAAGTGACGTTCAGCTGCTGCCAGATTCAGCCAGCCAGGTTCAACCTTTCTGGGCTGCCGATGTTTGATTAATGTTACAACCCTGCAAAAGTAATATCACATTTGAAAATGAAGAAGTCAAATTTCCAATTTTTGAATCACAAAATGAACCGCAATGCACAGCATATTAGGGGTTTTTGGCATGTACGTCTCTTTTATATCGAACTATGTATCATTGTATCATGTCTACCTTACTATGTATCATTGTACCATATCTAAATAAAAATAATTATTAACCAAATAGTTTACCTGGAGAGGGTTTCGGGGGTCAACGCCCCCTCGGCCCGGTCTGAGACCAGGCCTTGTGGTGGATCAGGGTCTGATCAACCCTCGCCGGGAATCGAACTTGGCGGGGGATTGATCAGGCTGTGTGTGTATGTGTGTGTGTGTGTGTGTGTGTGTGTGTGTGTGTATGTATGTACTCACCTAATTGTGGTTGCAGGGGTCGAGACTCAGCTCCAGGCCCCGCCTCTTCGCTGTCTGCTACTGGGTCTCTGTTCTACCTGCTCCATGAGCTTTATCATACCTCGTCTTAAAACTATGTATGGTTCCTGCCTCCACTATATCTTTCTCTAGACTATTCCACTTCCTGACTACTCTGTGGCTGAAGAAATGCTTCCTAACATCCCTTTGACTCATCTGAGTCTTCAGCTTCCAGTTGTGTCCCCTTGTTTCTGTGTTCCCTCTCTGGAACATCCTGTCACTGTCTACCTTGTCAATTCCCCGCAGTATTTTGTATGTCGTTATCATGTCTCCTCTGACCCTTCTTTCCTCCAGTGTTGTTAGTCCTATTTCCCTCAATCTTTCTTCATAAGAAGACCCCTGAGTTGTGGAACTAACCTTGTCGCAAACCTTTGCACTTTCTCTAGTTTCTTTATGTGCTTGACCAGGTGTGGGTTCCAGACTGGTGCTGCATATTCTAGTATGGGCCTGACGTACACGGTATACAGTGCCTTGAACGATTCCTTGTTAAGGTAACGGAACGCTAATCTAAGGTTTGCCAGACGCCCATATGCTGCCGCAGTTATCTGGTTGATGTGTGCCTCCGGAGACGTGCTTGGCGTTATACTCACTCCAAGGTCTTTCTCCTTTGCCGAGGTTTGTAGCCTTTGTCCGCCTAGCTTGTACTCTGTCAGCGGTCTTCTTTGCCATTCTCCGATCCTCATGACTTTGCATTTGGAGGGATTGAATTCGAGAAGCCATCTGCTAGACCAGATGTCGAGCTTGTCCAGGTCTGTTTGCAGCCCTGCCTGGTCCTCTTCCGATGTGATTCTCCTCATTATTTTCACATCATCCGCGAACAGAGACACTTCTGAGTCTATCCCGTCCGTCATGTCATTTACATATACCAGGAATAACATTGGTCCTAGGACTGACCCCTGCGGTACACCGCTCGTCACAGGCGCCCACTGTGATACCTCACCACGCACCATGACCCGTTGTTGCCTCCCTTTGAGGTATTCCCTGATCCATTCCAGTGCTCTTCCTGTTATACCTGCTTGTTCTTCCAACTTCTTTACTAATCTCATGTGAGGAACTGTGTCGAAGGCCTTCCTGCAGTCCAGGAAAATGCAATCAACCCACCCTTCTCTCTCCTGCCTTACCTCTGTTACTTTGTGTGTGTGTACTCACCTACCTCACCTATTGTGGTTGCAGGGGTCGAGACTCAGCTCCTGGCCCCGCCTCTTCGCTGTCTGCTACTGGGTCTCTGCTCTCCTGCTCCATGAGCTTTATCATACCTTGTCTTAAAACTGTGTATGGTTCCTGCCTCCACTATATCATTCTCTAGTCCATTCCACTTCCTGACTACTCTGTGGCTGAAGAAATGTTTCCTGACATCCCTTTGACTCATCTGAGTCTTCAGCTTCCAGTTGTGTCCCCTTGTTTCTGTGTTCCTCTCTGAAACAACCTGTCACTATCTACCTTGTCAATTCCCGCAGTATTTTGTATGTCGTTATCATGTCTCCTCTGACCCTTCTTTCCTCCAGTGTTGTTAGTCCTATTTCCTCAGCCTTTCTTCATAGACGACCCTGAGTTGTGGAACTAACCTTGTCGCAAACCTTTGCACTTTTTCTAGTTTCTTGACGTGCTTGACCAGGTGTGGGTTCCAGACTGGTGCTGCATACTCTAGTATGGGCCTGACGTATACGTATACAGTGTCTTGAACGTTCCGTGTGTGTGTGTGTGTGTGTGTGTGTGTTGTGTGTGTGTGTTTGTGTGTGTGTGTGGTGTGTGTGGTGTGTGTGTGTGTGTTTGTGTGTGTGTGTGTGTGACCCAACAATAATATTTGCACCAAGAACTCATTACAGTTGTGACCGGGTGTAGACTAGTGACTTGTTCATTACTTTATAATTTGTTCATGATTGTAACCATGTATAAACGTAAGTAAGTAAATTTACTTACATGATTCATTACCTTTGTAACTTGTGAGTTAATTACCTTTGTAACTTGTGAGTTCATTACCTTTGTAACTTGTGAGTTCATTACCTTTGTAACTTGTGAGTTCATTACCTTTGTAACTTGTTAGTTCATTACCTTTGTAACTTGTGAGTTCATTACCTTTGTAACTTGTGAGTTCATTACCTTTGTAACTTGTGAGTTCATTACCTTTGTAACTTGTTAGTTCATTACCTTTGTAACTTGTGAGTTCATTACCTTTGTAACTTGTGAGTTCATTACCTTTGTAACTTGTGAGTTCATTACCTTTGTAACTTGTGAGTTCATTACCTTTGTAACTTGTGAGTTCATTACCTTTGTAACTTGTGAGTTCATTACCTTTGTAACTGTGAGTTCATTACCTCTGTAACTTTGAGTTCATTACCTTGTAACTTGTGAGTTCATTACCTTTGTAACTTGTGAGTTCATTACCTTTGTAACTTGTGAGTTCATTACCTTTGTAACTTGCTCAGCTATCAAAACTTTGGAGCCCAGTCCCTGGACCCATTATGTACCTCTGTAATCTTTTGACTACAGCCCACAGGATGGGTATGGGGTGACTACCGCCCACAGGATGGGTATGGGGAGCATAATAAAGATATCAAACTGTTACTGCTGGCAGCACATAAACCGACGTACCAACCACAGCCTGGCTGGTCAGGTACTAACTTTAGGTGCCTGTCCAGCGCCTGCTTGAAGACAGCCAGGGGTCTATTGGTAATCCCCCTTATGTATGCTGGGAGCCAGTTGAACAATCTTGGGCCCCTGACACTTATTGTGTTGTCCCTCAACGTGCTAGTGGCACCCCTGCTCTTCATTGGGGGGATGTTACATCGCCTGCCGAGTCTTTTGCTTTCTTAGGGAGTGATTCTCGTGTGCAAGTTTGGTACTAATCCCTCTAGGGGTTTCCAAGTATATATAATAATGTATCTCTCCCGCCTGCGTTCTAGAGAGTACAGGTTTAGGAACTTCAAGCTTTCCCAGTAATTGAGGTGTTTTATCGCAGTTATGTGTGCCGTGAAGGTTCTCTGCACATTTTCTAGGTCAGCAATTTCACCCGCCTTGAAAGGTGCAGTTAGTGTGCAGCAATATTCCAGCCTAGATAGAACAAGCGACCTGAAGAGTGTCATCATGGGCTTGGCATCCTTAGTTTTGAAGGTTCTCATTATCCATACTGTCATTTTTTTAGCAGATGTGACTGATACAATATTATGGTCTTTTACATTAGTTTTTCTCTCTGTTGTTTGGTTGGAATTTGTTTTATACTCCGATATAATTTTAATTTCCTCACGTTTTCCATATCGGAGTAATTGAAATTTCTCGTCATTGAACTTCATATTGTTTTCTGCAGCCCATTTAAAGATTTGGTTATGTCTGCTTGGAGTCTTGCAGTGTCTTCAACGGTGGACACTGTCATACAGATTCGGGTGTCATCTGCAAAGGAAGACACAGCACTGTGGCTTATATCTCTGACTATGTCAGATATGAGGACGAGGAACAGGATGGGAGCGAGTACTTTGCCTTGTGGAACAGAGCTTTTCACTGTAGCTGCCTCAGACTTTACTCTGTGTTCTATTTGTTAGGAAATTATAGATCCATCTACCAACTTTTCCTGTTATTCCTTCATCACGCATTTTGTGTGCTATCACACAATGGTCACACTTGTCGAAGGCTTTTGCAAAGTCTGTGTATACTACATCTGCATTTTGTTTGTCTTCTAGAGCATCCAGAACCTTGTCATAGTGGTCCAGTAGCTGGGACACACAGGAGCGAACTGTCCTAAACCCATTTTCCCTGGGTTGTGTAACTGATGGGTATCTAGATGGGTGGCGATCTTGCTTCTTAGAACCCTTTCAAAGATTTTTATGATATGGGACGTTAGCGCTATCGGTCTGTAGTTCTTTGCTATTGCTTTACTGCCACCTTTGTGGAGTGGGGCTATGTCTGTTGTTTTTAACAGCTGTGGGACGACCCCTGTGTCCATGCTCCCTCTCCATAGGATGTTAAGGGCACGTGATAGGGGCTTCTTGCAATTCTTAATGAACAAGGAGTTCCATGAGTCTGGGCCTGGGGCAGAGTGCATGGGTATGTCATTTATCGCCTTTTCGAAGTCATTTGGCGTCAGGATAATGTCTGATATGTTTGCGTCTACCAAATTCTGTGGCACTCTCATAAAAAATTAATTTAGGTCTTCGACTCTCAGTCTGGTTAGCGGCTCGTTAAAAACTGAGTCATACTGGGACTTGAGTAGCTCACTCATTTCCTTGCTGTCATCTGTGTAGGACCCATCCCGTTTAAGTAGGGGACCAATACTGGTTGTTGTTCTCGACTTTGATTTGGCATAAAAAAGAAATACTTTGGGTTTCTTTCTATTTCATTTATGGCTTTTAGTTTTTCCTGCGTTTCTTGACTCCTGTAAGATTCCTTTAGCTTTAGTTCGATGTTTGCTATTTCTCTGACCAGTGTCTCCCTACGTATTGCAGATATATTGGCCTCTTTTAGCCGCTCTGTTATTCTTTGCCTTTGCCTGTGTAGGGAGCGCCTTTCTCTTTCTAGTTTACATCTTTTCCTCCTTTTTCTTAAAGGAATTTGCCTTGAGCAAACCTCCAGTGCCACAGAGTTAATCTGTTCTAGACATAGGTTGGGATCTGTGGTGCTTAGGCTATCTTCCCAGTCTATATCATTTAGGACTTGGTTTACTTGGTCCCACCTTATGGTTTTGTTATTGAAGTTGAATTTGGTGAACCCTCCCTCGTGACTGATCACATTTTGTCGGTCTGGGGCCCCCTGCATACATGTCTGAACCTCTATTATGTTGTGATCTGAGTATATTGTTTTTGATATGGTGAGTACAGGTGAGGAACTTCAAGCGTTCCCAGTAATTGAGGTGTTTTATCGCAGTTATGTTTGCTGTGAAGGTTCTCTGTACATTTTCTAGGTCAGCAATTTCACCTGCCCTGACAGGTGCTGTTAGTGTGCAGCAATATTCCAACCTGGATAGAAACTTTTTTTTATTGTGTTTTGATTTAAAATACAAAATAACAGTTATGTACTTCATTTAAAACTATATATTCCTTGCATTTTGGTTTTAAAAACAAAATAAAAACATATAATGAATTTAAAATTATTCGGTACGTGTTATGGCGTCTTTTATGTGCACGTCCCCGTAACTTTAGAACCTGGTACGCCACTGTGTGTTCTCTTGCAACTGTCAAGGAAACGTTTCAGAGAGGGTTCTATATTTTAATGTAATGTTCTCTTGTTCTCTCTAGGCTGGAATACTGCTGTACACTAACTACCCCCTTCAAGGCTGGCGACATTGTTTACATGGAGAGTGTACAAAGAGCCTTCATAGCACACATAAGTACGATAAGGCACTTAAATTACTGGGAAAGGTTGAAGGTCCTTGATCTGTATTCCCTCAAACACAGGCGAGAAAGATACATGATAATATACACTTGGAAAATCCTAGAGGGATTAGTACCAAACCTGCACACGAAAATCACTTCCTATGAAAGCAAAAGACTGGCAGGAGATGCAACATTCCCCCAATGAAAAGCAGGGGCGCCACGAGTACATTGAGAGACAACACAATAAGTGTCCGGGGCCCAAGACTGTTCAACTGCCTCCCAGCATACATAAGGGGGATTACCAAAAGACCCCTGGCTGTCTTCAAGAAGGCACTGGACAGCCACCTAAAGTCAGTACCTGACCAACCGGGCTGTGGTTCGTACGTCAGTTTGCGTGAGCCAGCAGTAACAGCCTGGTTGATCAGACCCTGATCCACCATGAGGCCTGGTCTCAGACCGGGCCGCGGGGGCGTTGACCCCCGAAACCCTCTCCAGGTAAACTTCAGGCACAGCAGTAAGAGTGCACACTTTGTATATTAAGTAAGTTCAAGTTTTTGAAGAGCGGGGAAGTGTGTCTAGCACTGGAATGGGTGATAGTCCACACAGCGGCTTTTTGTTGGGTTATTAATGGTCTTAGGTGATTTGATGTAGCAGATTCCCTGGCACAAATACCATAGGTGAGGTAAGGTTAGATAAGAGAGTAGTACAATGTAAGTAGTGTTGAGGTACACAGTAACGCAACTTGGAGAGGTTGCCTACTGTTCTGGAGACCTACTTGGCTATATGTTGGATGTGGGTATTAAATTTCAAGGTACGTAGTACGTACTTTTAACCACAGGTTTGATAAGTTGGGGGAGGAAGAATGATACGTATGGAAGAATGTGGTTGGTGGGGGGTGGGGAGAAGGGGTAATAAAGGTAAGTGGCCTAACCACTATGGTGCGTTTTAATAAAGGTGTGTGTTGTGTTATTCATGATAATCGTAGGATGGTATTGCCACACTGCCCGTCAGCGGCACACATGTATACAAGATACATACATACATGGCGCTGAATTGGTAGTAGGTTTAGTTTTTGTTATTGCCCTTTTTTTCCCTGCAGGAGGGGGGTTGCAAAGGCTGGTTACAGGGCGCCTGCTGGAGCTGGTGATTACAGGACCCTTGCTGGAGCTGGTGATTGCAGGGCGCCTGCTGGAGCTGGTGATTACAGGACCCTTGCTGGAGCTGGTGATTGCAGGGCCCTTGCTGGAGCTGGTGATTGCAGGGCCCTTGCTGGAGCTGGTGATTGCAGGGCCCTTGCTGGAGCTGGTGATTGCAGGGCCCTTGCTGGAGCTGGTGATTGCAGGGCCCTTGCTGGAGCTGGTGACTGCAGGGCCCTTGCTGGAGCTGGTGACTGCAGGGCTCTTGCTGGAGCTGGTGATTGCAGGGCCCTTGCTGGAGCTGGTGATTGCAGGGCCCTTGCTGGAGCTGGTGGTGGTAGTCGGTTGAAGTGTTTCTGAGGCAGTGTCCTACCGTAGGAGGTTTGCAGATGTTACATGGTTAGATGTAAGGTCTCCATAGTTGGGGTCGTTTTATCCGTCTTGGACATAGAATGGCTCTGGTGGTACCCATTTTTCTATGCCTTCAGGGAGATCACTCAGAATTTTCTGAGGGATCTCAGAATATTCTGAGTGATCTCAGAATCTTCTGAGTGATCTCAGAATCTTCTGAATGATCTCAGAATCTTCAGAGCGATCTCAGAATCTTCTGAGTGATCTCAGAACCTTCTTAGTGATCTCAGAATCTTCTGAGTGATCTCAGAATCTTCTGAGTGATCTCAGAATCTTCTGAGTGATCTCAGAATCTTCTGAGTGATCTCAGAATCTTCTGAGTGATCTCCCTGAAGATATAGAAGAATGGGCAATTTCAAGGTGTGGACCTAAAAATTTAGCCTCGTGTGTCTTGCAATGGGAGAACAGTTGATCATTATATTTCGTTGGATATTTGAGACTGTATTCCCAAATATCCTGTATTAGGTTATGCCAATATTAACGGTGAATTTGTTGGTAGTCATCCACGTAGATACTTTTAGGAGCTCATCATAAGTGCCGCTTGGAGTAGTGGGATTTGAGTGGATGACGTTAAATCTTGTCATCTGCGAACAGGACAGCTTCAAGATGAGATACGTTGGGGAGGTCATTAAGTTTATTTTGGCACAGGTACACATAAGTACAATCAGTTATCATACATGAGGCCTGGTCACACACCGGGCCGCGGGGGCTTTGACCCCCGGAACTCTCTCCAGGTAAACTCCAGGTAATAATGTAAATTACCTAGAATAACCCAAAAAAGTCAGGCAATATTGTAGTTGGGAGATTCAGCACTGAGGTGTTGGCTTTATGTACTGTGATGGGGACTTAAACACCACCACAATGAACTCTTGCAGTTTTATATGATTTCAGATGTTGTATGTTGGTTCATCCTGACCACACAGGACACAGTGTTGTATGTTGGTTCATCCTGACCACCGGACACAGTGTTGTATGTTGGTTCATCCTGACCACACTGGACACAGTGTTGTATGTTGGTTCATCCTGACCACACTGGACACAGTGTTGTATGATGGTTCATCCTGACCACACTGGACACAGTGTTGTATGTTGGTTCATCCTGACCACACTGGATACAGTGTTGTATGTTGGTTCATCCTGACCACACTGGACACAGTGTTGTATGATGGTTCATCCTGACCACACTGGACACAGTGTTGTATGTTGGTTCATCCTGACCACACCGGACACAGTGATGTATGTTGGTTCATCCTGACCACACTGGACACAGTGTTGTATGTTGGTTCATCCTGACCACACTGTACACAGTGTTGTATGTTGGTTCATCCTGACCACACTGGACACAGTGATGTTGTGGATTAGTTCATCTTGACCACAATGGAAATAAGTCACTCTGACTTTTTTTTTGGGTTATCCTAGGTTCCTACACATATGCTGCTATGTATGATAATATGTGTAATTGTGTCTACCTAATTAAACTTACCGGACACATCCATCCAGCATCCCGGCCCTCATACACTTTTTAGTTTAATATCTTTATTATGCACCTCATACCCATCCTGTGGGTGGTAGTCAAAAGATTAGGTACATAATGGGTCCAGGGACTGGGCCCCAAAGTTTTGATAGCTGAGCAAGTTACAAAGGTAATGAAAGATCTTTTACCCACTCTGTGTGCTTAGGTTAGGTTAGGTTGAAGTAGTAGTGCCTTGAGGCACTCCTACAGGTCGAGTTGATGAGGTTATGCTGTTGATGGAAATATATTGGTGTCTATTGCTAAGATATGACTAGGTATGCAAGAGTATGTATGACCTCTGACCCCATAATGTTCTAATTGAAAGTATAGGATGTTGTGGTCCACTGTATCGAAAGCTTTCCGCAGGTCATTGAAGACGCCTCGATGATATTAATTATTTTCAAGAGCCGCATAAAGCAGTTCAAACATTTTTTATAATTGCATCAATGTACTTTTTTTCGGCCTAAAACCACACTGAGTATATTATGCGACACTAGGAAGGAGTAAACTCGCTTATGAATATTATGTAATTGAACCTGAATAAACTTATTTACTTAATTACTTATATATAATTAAAATTATCAAATTAATTAATAATAGCCACATTTCCCGTTTTTTGTGTGAGAATTGTGTGTTTGTAGTGTAAGCGACTCCAAGATGGCCACCCAGCTGTAGGTCGTAATCAGCTGTTTGAGGTAGGTGGTGGCAGACACGTCATCAATACCCTCATTTAACCTTATTAATTATATTTCACTGCACCTATGCATGGTCAGTAGGGGGCGGCGCTCCCTGCACACACCACACCGGCCTACCTAAATATGGTGTTGAAACACTCTGAAGAGGCAATAGTTTTCCCTGATTACAATGTCATTCCTGACAGGTTAAATAGGTACTGGAATCAGGTACTGGGAGGGGATACCAGTTACACCGGGACTCTTACTCATGTTTAACATGTTAATATGATGCTTGTAGTGGAGGCAAGGCAGTACTCAGGACCAGGCAAACCTCCAGTCACCATCTTATATACTAACTTTAATACTTAACATTGTTTAATTTAACTTTCATACATATTTTCTTTACCATGGTCTTATGTAGTAACTAAAGTAAAGCATAACTAAGGATAACCCAGTCATGTCTAACTCTGGCTTATTTCCATTAGGGTCATTTGTTAAGTTGCAGTAGTGTAACAATATGTTAAGGTACCCCATGCTAGTTAATTTATCATGAAATTTGTTAAATGTACCGAGGTTAATATTTAATGAATGTCACTTGGAAGGTGAAGCTGTATGACCCATTTTAATATAATACAGAAAGTGTTATTATGTATTGATACCAACTTAATGTATTGCTGTATGATTCATGTAGTCAAAAATTAATAACAACAATAACACTTGTTTTCGAAATAAATAAAAATAAATAAAAATAAAAAATAATAGCATGATAAGAGAACACCATACGTGTCAGGGGCCCAAGACTGTTCATCTGCCTCCCAGCATACATAAGGGGGATTACCAATAGACCCCTGGCTGTCTTCAAGAAGGCTCTGGAGAGGCACCTGAAGTCAGTACCTGACCAACGGCTGTGGTTCATACGTCGGCTGTGGTTCATAAGTAAATTTTAGTATAAAGTAACTTAACCTAATAAGAATTTATTATCGTGTGCTTGTATTGAAGTTTACTAATTTATGTTAAATTATATTGTAAAAAAGGGAATTTGCAAGTTGAAATAACTTCGTTAGCTATAGATATGATAATGACATATACCTTTGTTAAACTGAAAAGGTAAACACCCACGTGCCCATTTTATACTGATGGGTGAACATGGACAACAGGTGTCAAGGTTAAGAACCAAAACCAGTGTGGTAGCTACACAGTTTTGTAGCACCTGCAGTAGGTAGTCAAGTCTCAAACACTTTTTGTTATACAACAGTAAAGGGGTGGAATGGATTGCTTGAACATGTCAAGGCCAGTCTTAGCATGAACCAGTTCAGGAAGATAGTTAAAGGATTCCTAATGAGTGAAGCTACAGTAATGGAAGAAAATGATTTCTTGTATTGCTAACATTCATATACCTATTAAATTAAGCGGATTTTCTCTTTAATGTTCATGGAAGCTGGCCGCTAGGCTGCTGATAGTATGATATCACAAGGACCCATTGGAAATAAGTCACTTCGACCTTTTTTTGGGTTATAGGCGTCTCATAGCTTGATTGCTAGCACACTCGGCTCACACACTGAGGTCTGTGGTTTGATCCTCAGTACAGGTGGAGACATTAGGACGTGTTTCCTTAAGACACCTGCTGTCCATGTTCATCTAGCAGTCAAATAGTTACCTGGAGGTTAGTCGATTGGTGTGGGTTGCATCCTGGGGACAAAATTGACATAAATTGCCTGAAATACTCAAGCAGGCACTGGACAGGCACCTCAAGTCGGTACCTGATCAGCCGGGCTGTGGTTCGTACGTTGGACTGCGTGCGGCCAGCAGTAACAGCCTGGTTGATCAGGCTCTGGTCCAACAAGAGGCCTGGTCACGGACCGGGCCGCGGGGGCGTTGACCCCTGGAATTCTCTCCAGGTAGACTCCAGGTAGATAACAAGGGGCTTTCTATATGCATACAGTGGAACCTTGGTTGTCAAATTTAATTTGTTCCAGATGTTGATTTGACAACCAAAATGGATGACAACCAAAGCAGTTTTTCTCATAAAGATAATGTAAATAGAATTGATCTGTTCCAGACCCCAAATAACAATACAGCCTCTCCTAACTTAGTGACGTACTCATTTGCCGATGACTCGGACTTACGACGGGCTCTCTGACCAGTACGCATACTTAAATAATGTATATTAGAGCTGATATTCTCTATTCTGTTTATTACAGTACTGTACGTATACAGTACACTACTGTATAAACATTTATAAATATACCAGAAATGTTATAAATGTTGCAAAGGCGACATTAAAACAATATTAAAGATGGATTACACAAACCCACTACCATTACAGTATGCTCCTCACTTAACAACGAATTCATTTACCGATGTGGTCGTTAAGTGAGGAGAGGCTGTATAATAATTTATTAAAAATGTACTAACTGCTACGTAAAACTGAAAGTGAATAACAAAAGAAGCTTAACTGAAATACTATATAGTAAATGAAAATTTAACTGCCTTTTACCTGTCAAAGGAGAGCTAATGGCATACTGGAAGCAGGAGGTAGAGAGGAGGAGGGGGGATGTTACTGTTTGGGAGGAGAGTCTCCTATTAATATGTCAGGCAACTGTCCTGGTGTTTCTCTTCACTACTAACACCTTGTTCTGGCTCACTGGTTCTTTGTCTCACTAAAAACCTGTCCAGTGAGGTTTGTTTCAGGCTCCGTTTTAACACTTGTCTAAATTGAGACATTACACTGTCATTGTACATGTTGAGAGACGGATGGCCACTGCTTTGGATGGATGGTATTTTTCAGCAAACTCCTGCACTTCACGTAATTTAGCACACATTTCCTTGACAAGTGCAGTGGGCACATCATCCCTTCCCTCCTCTTCCCAGTGTCATACTAATGATACTTTGATTTACCAAAAAGTTTTGCATATCAGCCACGTGGATCCTATCTTCTTCATACTTTCTAATAACTTCTTTTTTTAAACTTCGACAGTGCTTTTTACAACTTTTATTTTTGTTTTCATCTATTTATCCTTCTTTGGACCCATGATGGCTTATCTCACAATAAACAAAAATTGCCCAAAAACCACAAAATAACAAAAAAAAGTTCACAAGATGCACAACAAAAGCTCAAGAGATGTTTACAGCATGCGAGTTAGTGGCTATACTGACTCAGATCCACTCTGTTGACTCATTGTCCAGTGCACATTCTGTGAGCACGTGACCCGAGCTATTCACATTGTCAGGTGACAACCAAGAGAACGTATGAAAGCCAGAACATTTTTTCTTGAATTCCTCCTTTGAAAACTGATTTGTTCAATAAGTAATGCAGTCGACAACCGAGGTTCCACTGTAGTAGTATGTCATTGATGTCAGCTAGGCCTGTATACCTTGTACATGTACATGTACTTGTAGAAATAGATTATTATTATTTTACTATGCAAGACAATTGTAATCACTCAGATCCCAGATCCAGATAACTAACCCAAAAGTTGTGTGTAATTATACTTAAATAAGAATAGTACAGTAGACCCCCGCCTAACGAGCAAAATTCATTCCAGAAGCCTGCTCAAGTGCCATTACCGAACGAATTTACTTCCTTAAGAAATAATGTCACGTAGGTTAGTCTATTTCAGACCCCCAAAAATACACTTCCACAAGCACTTACAATATTATACTTACATAATTGTACGATTTCCGGGGTGCTCGTTAGGCGGGGGTCCACTGTACTCTACATAAAGGTAGACAAAATAAGATCCCTGATGGATTGAAATTTTTTGAGGAATTACTGGAATATCCTGGGTTTAGTCATCACATATAGTTTTTATATACTGTAGCTATATCTATGACTATGCAGTTAATAATTATTAAAGTTAAAAATACAAATTAATTATACAGTAAGGACTTTTATAACTTCTGTATTAGCTTGCCTAAATATTGAATTAAACTAAATATTGGAACTGCTGTGGGAAATCCATAAAGTGATGTCTAAATCTGAAGCTTACCTTCTGTGCAGGAGTGCTAAATAAACACACTGGCTTGAGCACTTTCAATGAATATGATAATTACCATGAGTCATGTTTGTGTAGCATATAGTATAGAATATTGTCTAGGTAGAGTTGGGATCAAATTAATTGAAATGGAATAGGAATCAGTACAATACTTAGTTTGTAAGTATTGTACTGTATGATAGTGTGATGAGTGTGACAGGAAAACTATCCTAGGTGATGGATTTTAGGTAAACAGTAAACAGCTCTAATCTGGCAAAATATATATTTTGAGTAGCTGCATAATGCACCTGTAATAATTGTATTAATGATGAAAAAATTGTCTTTTAGTTTAGGTTCATTTCAGTGTAGTGATGGGTACAGTTCTGCTCCAGTTTTCATATTTGTAGTTCTTCTAAAGGTAAGTTTGTTTTATCTAGACTGTACACTATTTTAATGAAGAAATGCACAAACATTGTATAATATCAGTATTAATTTATATTTACTCTGTTATTCTTTCATTTTCTATTGTCGTTGCCCCTCAAATGTCCCTAAATTTGAGTTAATTATACAGGTGTATTTACAGATTGCTGTTTTAAATCCCTATTATTTGCACTCTTTAAACACATTATTATAGGCATCCTGTAGTGATAAATTAGAAATATTTTACCTAGGATAATTTCAGAGAAAAATACAGCATCTCCTCACTTAGTGATGTAGTACTCGTTTACTGATGCCTCGAACTTACGACGGGCTCTCTGACCCATATTCATACCTAAATAATGTATATTAGAGCTGATTTCCTCTATTCTGTTTATTTCAATATACATACAGTATACTCTACTGTATAAACATTTAAAAATATAAAAGAAATGTTATAAATGGTGCAAAGATGACTTTGAAACAATATCAAAGATGGTTGACACAAACTCACTACCATTATAGTATGCTCCTCACATAGTGACGAATTTGTTTAATGACGTGGTCTTAGGAACGAAACTCCGTCATTAAGTGAGGAGAGGCTGTACAGTTGTATAACCAAGTGAGTGAGTGAAGGAGTCTAAATTTTCATTATCAAGATGACAGTTATTGGTAAAAGTGTAAGATAGTGGCCACCTCTTATTTTAGCTTTCAGATATTGATGTCTAACTATTTTACAATGTTTTGTATCAGCGTGTGGTATAATTTTTTTTTCTCCAAAATTTAAACAAGTAATCAAACTTTTATTTCCACAAAATGCAGTATGTAGTTTTACAAGATTGGGTGACATTATAGCATCCATGGAAAACCCCTGGTTTTACCTAGCATTTTCAGCATGCTAAAACCTAAGACTAATATAACATAATAGACATATTGTAATATCTTCCTATAAATAGTGACTGGAGTCATTCTTATGTATATAGCAAACGTACAAACTTGAGAGTAAATTAAGAGTGTAGCATAGTATATGATGATTAAAAAAATAAATTGGGTTAGATTCCAACCAAATAAAATGCATTCTTGGGTACAATATTTTTTATATTAGATTCCATTTAATACAATATTTTTTTTATTTTTCTCTGCAATGGGGGAGATGTATTTTCTGTAAGATTAAGGAGGACTGCCTTAGTTAAGATTTTCATAGTTAAGTAATCCAATAAAAGTGCATCATCAGTGGGTGTGTTTCTCGATCTCTACTAATAATTTTTCCCCCACTGCCTTGCTGTATATTGTACATTATCATAGCATCTATTCATAACAACATAAATTTAAACATTTAATTATGAGTAAACTGTCATTTTTCACTTCTGATTAATAACTTCTCTTTTTTAACCATTGGGTGTCGTACTTCTTTCATTCTTGTAAATGTAAATCATGCTACTAATGCAAAACTTGTGTATGCTTATGTACTTTTGAGCAGTTTTGTTGTAAATGTTTTGCTTGTTGCATGATTTAGTGATAAGTTGTTTATGTATAAAGTTTTGTAGTAGTACATTAAACACAAGAGGTCTTATACTTTGTGTAAGGTTGTACTAGTTTACTATTGTACAGCATTATTGTATTTCAGTCATTGCTATAGTTCACAGTACTGTAGGGGTCTTTAAAAACTCTTAGGTTCTGATAGTTGTGGATATACTGATGGGAGTTTGTCCTGGCCTCCTTGAATTCAACTTGGTTTCTGATTTTCACAGTAGGTGACCCTCATTTTGTGCTGTTCTTGCCTTCCTGGCCTTTGGCAACTGTATTAAGCTCTATCACATCAAAAAACTTAATTTTGCATAATGAGAATCTTTAATACATTTTCAAACCCATAGAAATTGGACATCACATAATAGTGAATCCACATGATAATTATAATAATAATAATATGTAATAATATGGATTTGGAAAAGGCGTATGACAGGGTGGATGTGGGGGGGGGGAAATGTGGCACATGTTGCAGGTGTATGGAATAGGAGGTAGGTTACTGAAAGCAGTGAAGAGTTTTTATGAGGATGGTGAGGCTCAGGTTAGAGTATGTAGGAGAGAGAGAGATTATTTCCCAGTAAAAGTAGGCCTTAGACAAGGATGTGTGATGTCACCATGGTTGTTCAATATATTTATAGATGGGGTTGTAAGAGTAGTGAATGCGCAGGTGTTGGCAAGGGTTGAAAGATAAAGAATCTAACACAAAGTGGGAGTTGTTACAGTTGCTCTTTGCTGATGACACTGCTTTTGGGAGATTCTGAAGAGAAGTTGCAGAGGTTGGTTGATGAGTTTGGTAGAGTATGTAAAAGAAGGAAATTAAAAGTGAATATAGGAAAGAGTAAGGTGATGAGGATAACAAAAAAAAATTAGGTGATGAAAGATTGAATATCAGATTGTAGGGAGAGAGTATGGAGGAGGTGAATGTATTCAGATATTTAGGAGTGGACGTGTCAGCAGATGGGTCTATGAAGGATGAGGTGAATCATAGAATTGATGAGGCGAAAAGGGTGAGTGGTGCACGTAGGAGTCTGTGGAGACAAAGAACTTTGTCCGTGGAAGCAAAGAGGGGAAGGCATGAGAGTGTAGTTATACCAACACTCTTATATGGGTGTGAAGCATGGGTGGTGAATGTTGCAACAAGGAGAAGGCTGGAGGCAGTGGAGATGTCATGTCTGAGGGCAATGTGTGATGTGAATATAATGCAGAGAATTCATAGTTTGGAAATTAGGAGGAGGTGCGGGATTACCAAAACTATTATCCAGAGGGCTGAGGAAGGGTTGTTGAGGAGGTTCGGACATATAGAGAGGATGGAACAAAATAGAATGACTTCAAGAGTGTATAAATCTGGAGTGGAGTGAAGCCAGGGTAGGGGTCGGCCTAGGAAAAGTTGGAGGGAGGGGGTAAAGGAGTTTTGTGTGCGAGTGGCTTGGACTTCCAGCAAGCATGCATGAGCGTATTTAATGGAAGTGAATGGAGACAAATGGTTTTTAGGACTTGACGTGCTGTTGGAGTGTGAGCAGTGTAACATTTATGAAGGGATTCAGGGAAACCGGCAGGCTGGACTTGAGTCCTGGAGATGGGAAGTACAGTGTCTGCACTCTGAAGGAGGGGTATTAATGTTGCAGTTTTATAACTGTAGTGTAAGCATGCCTCTGGCAAGACAGTGATGGAGTGAATGATGAAAGTTTTTCTTTTTTGGGCCACCCTGCCTTAGTTGGAAACGGCCGATGTGTACTATATAGAAAGCCACTTGTTATGCAGAGCATTTCGGGCAAATTAGGTCAGTTTTGTCCCAGGATGCAACCCACACCAGTCAACTAACACTCAGGTACCCATTTTACTGATGGGTGAACATAGACAACTGGTGTAAGGAAACACGTCCAATGTTTCCACCCCTTCGCCGGGAATCGAACCCGGACCCTCGCCGTGTGAAGCGAGAGCTTTTGCCACCAGGCCACGGGGCATAAAGTGTATTAATGTAATTTTAAAGACATTACAGTATTAACTCTCTTTGAAATAAGGTTGATATGTAGATATAATATGGATTTGGAAAAGGCGTATGACAGGGTGGATGTGGGGGAATGTGGCAGATGTTGCAGGTGTATGGAATTTTTCATTACATGAAAAATTTAATATTTTTATAGAGCCTTTATTTTGTATTCTTAATAAATAGTGCATGTGATATTGGCATTGATGGTTATTACAAATAAAGCTGAATACAATGCATGCTGTTGTTTTAGAAGAATATAATATATTACATTTTATTGAAAGTATTTACTTTTTGGTAACAAGAATACTGCTAAGCACAAACATTTAAAACTTTAATAAAAATGCATCCATTATAGTATGCAGTATGTAATAATTAGAGAATTGATTGATTTATACACCCTCCAAGTTATCCTTTTTTTTTTTCTCCATCCTCTCTGAATGTCCAAACCACCTTAACAACCCCTCCTCAGCCCTCTGGATAATACCTCTGTAAAATTGTCAGTCATAATTTAAATGTGATTTTTCATGTGACTGTTTTATTGTAGTTTTCATGCCAGTACAGTATGTGATAATTTTTTGTGTTTTATTAAGTTATACTGTACTGGTGTTGGAGGAAGACTTGTTGTGGCAGCTCATGACAGTAACTAGTACTGTATACTAGTAAATAAGCAGTAAAAAAAACATCAGTCATACCCAGTTAGACTTGAGATGTTTGCTACACTGCAGTAGTACCTTTTATGTTCTTATTTTGCCATTAAAACTTCTAAGTTCCCTTGCTCTTAGATTGTTCTTCTTTGTAGCAACATTCTTATAAGTTGGCAATCTTATTTTATTGTTGCAGACCTTATACCCTCACGTAAGAAGAAGAATGTAATCTCTGCTTTGATTAGAAGCACAGATAATACTCGGCTCATTTCCCTTTTCTTCTCTTTTGGGCTCCAGAATGACGGAGCCATCTTTCCAAGGTACGGCTGTCGCTTTTCTATCTCTTATACATCGCTTTCAAATACTTGTTTTTTTTATATTTACTGCCCTTAATGTATTTTTTTTATTTTTGCTCAGTTATTAGCTTTAGCTTTGTTGGAGCTTTTATGGATGTTATTGTATAGGATGGTTATTACAGTATTTATTGCTTTTAAATCAGATGCTAAATTCTCACCCAATGCTTCAAAAATTGATATATGCTCTGCTTTTATTGTTTTATGGGGATTAATTAATATCTCGCTCATTTATTCAATGGTATTCAGTACTGTATGTCACTGGTATGTATGTGCTACCTGATGTTAACACGTTTGCATTTTATTGTACTGGGTTAGTTTTGGGTTATATAGTTTTTTTTTTTTTTCATATACTGTGCACCATTTTTCAATTAATATTTTATCCATTGTATTTTATACTTTGCAGAATTTGTATTATGTTATATAGGCTTAAGGCTAACAGAACATGACTCTGACTTGAATCTCACTTCGGTATACAAAATAACTCGCACATAGGAGAGAGAAGCTTATGATGATGTTTTGGTCTGACTTGGACAATTTACAAAGTCACTAACACAAAAGAGTGAGGGAGCCTGTATACAGTGCTGGTCACAGCATTATGCCACCCCTCCCCTACACATGTACCAAAACACAAACACATACCATGAAAGATTATAATATATATATTTGCACACTTACTGAGGTTTTAATACTTGGTGCTGCGTCCATTATGCTTAATCACGTCCCTCAGCCATGTAGGAAGACTCTCACAAATTCTTGAGGGTTTGGGGAGGTATATTATTCCATGCCTCATGTAGAGCAGCCTCCAGCCACGGGATGGAACTGATATCCTTGCCCAGTAAGCTTCGTTTCACTATTGACCAGAAGTTCTCAATAGGGTTTAGGTCTGGGGAATTCCTTGGGCAGTCATTAAAGAACCTCACTTCACAGTCCTTAAGCCACTGAACTACAGATTTGGCGGTATGACACAGTGCACTGTCCTGCATAAAAACTGTAGCCTCACACTTGTCAAACGCCTCAGGTAAATTGTCACACAGCAACTCCAGGTAATTATACTGGTTCATATACTGGTTTTTGGGAAGCACAATGAGTTCACCAACACTGAGCACTGAAACGCCCCCAAATCATGAGTGAGTCTGGGTGTTTGGTGGTCCCACAGGTGTAGCATGGGTCTAGCTGGCCACTACCTACGTCCCCCACGGTTACAGGTGATGGTGAATGTTGCTTCATCATTCCAAAGTACTTCAGACCTCTATTGAGGATTAAAGTGAAGATATTTCTTTGTATAATCCAGCCTATGTTTTTTCTGTGGCTTGGAGAGGATCGGTTTCTTAACTTTGCGGTGACTACTGTAGCCCAGTTCTGACACACGTCTGTTAACAGTTCTTACAGACACCTCTGAGAGAAGAGGTGGGTTCTTTTCTTTCAATTCTTAGCAGTTATCTTAGGTTTACTCTAACTGCTTCTTTAACACAGTTAAGGTTCGAACAGATGTCTTCTTTGAGGGGCCAGGCTGAGGTTTGGCAGACGGTAACTCGACACCACCACCAGCCTTGAAACACTGCACCCAGTTCTTCACTGAACGCTCACACACACCAACATTCTCCACTATTTCTTTCGTCTGGTGCCCAGCTTTGTGAAGCCCTATGACTTGAGTTATAGTTTCAGGTGTTAAAGACTTCCTTTTACCCATAATCAAGCATGTATAGCCCAAAAACCAAAAGTGCAACACTTCCTCTCACCACGGCAACCACGTGAGCACTGAGGAGTCACTGTGGAGTGTGGCGGCAGGCCGTGACATCATGCTAACGGCTGCTACCCGGCATAATGCACTGACGAAAAAAGACTCCCCTTTATGGTAGGCCTTTGATTTTCGTCACGGCATTATGCCATGGTGCTCACCTGGCATAATGTCATGACTAGCACTATTTATGCAAGGGGGACAGGTATGGGACTGCCCCTGTCCTTCTTGCCTATATATACTGGCTCCCTCACTCTTTTGTGTTAGTGTGACTTTGTAGTAAATGGTCCAAACCACGGTACGGGTGGGGATTGAATTTGCGGCAAGTGAGTCGTAAAACTCCAGGCCAGGACATATGCCACTGGGCCAGCTGGTTACAATAAGATTCATCCAATTAGGTATACGTATTTATACACCATAGGGAGGTTATCATGGATCGCACTGTGACCACAAATGCAAGTTTTTACAGATGAATCTCCTGTAAAAACTTTTATTTGTGGGCACAGTGGGACCCATGCTAACCTCCCTATGGTGTATAAATATACCTAATTGGATGAATCTTATTGTAGTCAGCTGGTTCAGTGCCTTATGCTCTGGCCTGGAGTTTTACAACTCACTTGCTGTGAGTTCAATCCCCACCCATACCATGGTTTGTCTGCAATTGTCATTACGATTTTGAGAGTCATAAATGGTCTAAGTCGGACTGAAACATCGTGGTAAGCTTCTCTCTCCTATGTGCGGGCTCTTTGTGTATTGTTCCAGTCGCGGTATTGTGTCTTTTTGTTCTTTAGCTTGGTATATAGTTTTAGTTCACATCATTACTGTGTCATATGTAATTTGATATTATTGTGCAATGATAAGATTTAGAATTTTATGATTTCTCTTCATGAAACTAATCAGCTTTTGAACATGGAAAATGTTGTTATATCTCATTAATAATTTAGTTTGTGTAATCTAATTAATCTCATTGTAGTATAACCTGGTGGAGTTCCTCTGGAAACCCAATCTCTTGTTATACATTGTTGGGGAATATGGTTAAGTACAAATAGGAAGTGTGTATTGGGTTCTACAGGAGGAGGATCAGGCCTCCTCCACGTCTTGCACTGAATGACCCACATGGGTTTAGTGCTTAAAATAAAATTAAGATAGAAATATAATTTGTTGGTTATTTTTGTAGTTATGTAGATGGCTGAGCATTTTTCTCTTGAAGATTAAATAGGTTAATTACCAGTCTATACAGCATTTGTTAGATTTTATTATATATCCTTTAAGTAGTAATTATTTTGTTGTGATAGTTCCCAATACACAGTCTGTTAACCTAGGGCACTGTGATGCACTCATATCTTAATTTCCTTTGATGACACTTTCCCTCTGCCTCTCTCTGATCTGTCTCTCTGTGTTACAGTATAGTGGTACCTCGAGTTAGGAACTTAATTCATTCCAGAAGGCTGTTTGAGTGCCGATGCCGAATGAATTTGTTCCCATAAGGAATAATGAAAATTAGATTAATCTGTTTCAGGGTCCCAAAAATACACTTACAGCAGCACTTACAAAAATACACTTACATAATTTTTTGAGTTGGGAGCTGCTTGTAACTCAAGGTACCACTGTACTTGGTATCATTGCTCCTTCAAGGGGAACCTAGTCCTTGATAATGACGGGTTTGGATTCAAGGAATTGGAGCTATCCTCCCATTCCACAGATCAAACCTGATTACTTTCCCCAGGTTTTTTTATGGCCTCTGTGGGTTTAGCACCTACCCATGAAAGTAATAACAGTAATTAAAATCATTGTGTAAAGGGTGTGTGTAAAGGAAGAAAGTTGAAAGTGAACATAGATAAGGGTAAGGTGATGAGGGTATCAAACGATTTAAATAAAGAAAAATTTGATATCACATTGGAGAGAGGGATTATGATAGAAATGAATGTTTTCAGATATTTGGGAGTTGACTTGTCAGCAGATGGGTTTATGAAGGATGAGGTTAACCATAGAATTGATTAAGGAAAAAAGGTGAGTGGTGTGTTGAAGTATCTGTGGAGACAAAAAACGTTATCCATGGAGGCAAAGAAGGGAATGTACGAAAGTATAGTGGTACCAACACTCTTATATGGGTGTGAAACATGGGTTGCAAATGCTGCAGCGAGGAGGCGGCTGGAGGCAGTGGAAATGTCCTGTCTAAGGGCAATGTGTGGTGTAAATATTATGCAGAAAATTCGGAGTGTGGAAATTAGGAGGTGTGGAGTTACTAAAAGTATTAGTCAGAGGGCTGAAGAGGGGTTGTTGAGATGGTTTGGTCATTTAGAGAGAATGGATCAAAGTAGAATGACTTGGAGAGCGTATAAATCTGTAGGTGAAGGAAGGCAGGGTAGGGGCCGTCCTCGAAAAGGTTGGAGGGAGGGGGTAAAGGAGGTTTTGTGGGAGAGGGGCTTTGACTTCCAGCAAGCATGTGTGAGCGTGTTAGATAGGAGTGAATTGAGACGAATGGTTTTTGGGACCTGACGAGCTGTTGGAGTGTGAGCAGGGTAATATTTTGTGAAGGGATTCAGGGAAACCAGTTAATTGATTTAGTTGGACTTGAGTCCTGGAAATGGGAAGTACAATGCCTGCACTTTAAAGGAGGGGGTCTTGGATAGTGACAGTTGGGAGGGACTTATTTTCAGCTGTCGTATCTGAGCGCCTCTGCAAAGACAGTGATTATGTATGAGTGAGGTGAAAGTGTTGAATGATGATGAAAGTATTTTCTTTTTGGGGATTTTCTTTCTTTTTGGGTCACCCTGCCTCGATGGGAGACGGCCGACTTGTTGAAAAAAAAAATAATATAATAATAATATCTTTATTTACTACAAGTATATGTACATGGTATACAGGCCTAGCTGACATCAGTGACATACTACTACGTATATAGAAAGCCGCTTGTTATGCTGGGCAATTTGGGCAAATTAGGTCAGTGTCCCAGGATGCGATCCACACCAGTCAACTAACACCCAGGTTCCCATTTTAGATGGGTGAACATAGACATCAGGTGTAAAGAGAGACCCCAATGTTTCTACCCTGGCTGGTAATTGAACCCAGACCCTCGCCATGTGAAGCGAGAGCTTTATCCACCAGGCACCATTATTTATTTTCTACTTCAGTTGATATACATTTGTGTGTAAATAATAGTTTGATGTGGGGTGTGGCAGGGAGCTGGACTGTCAGTCAGTGTCAACAGAGTTAGTGGATGGGGTTGAGGTGTCATGGGTTGCTTGGTATTGGGTGGGTTTTCTGGGGTTGCAGTGCAGGATGAGGATGAGAAAGCATGTTTTATGGAATTGTTGATGATTGCTGGAGGCAAGATTAGTTGGGAAGCTTGTTACTTGGAGGGAATGAGTGAGTTGGGAGTAGCTGGAACAGCAACATGATTGACCCTTCTGGTTTCGTTCTGTCCTCATCTTTTGTTCTTCCTCTCTTTTCTTTATAAAATCTTCAGCTTCACACACTTAGTATCCATAAACAGCATATATTGTATTGTACACACAACAATTATGAGTCCAGGTAAGTTGCTGATGTGTGCCAAGAACTGATCCTTGGAAGAGCTTTGCTTGTTACTTCTCTCCAGATCCAACAACTAACCTTTTTTTTGCAAAGATTTTAAGCACAAAGACTATAGTGGTTGGTACCACTATACTTTCGTACATTCCCTTCTTTGCCTCCACGGATAACGTTTTTTGTCTCCACAGATACCTCAACGCACCACTCACCTTTTTTCCTTCATCAATTCTATGGTTAACCTCATCCTTCATAAACCCATCCGCTGACACGTCAACTCCCAAATATCTGAAAACATTTACTTCTTCCATAATCCCTCTCTCCAATGTGATATCCATTCTTTCTTTATTTAACTCGTTTGATACCCTCATCACCTTACTCTTATCTATGTTCACTTTCAACTTTCTACCTTTACACACTCTCCCAAACTCGTCTACTAACCTTTGCAACTTTTCTTTAGAATCTCCCATAAGCACAGTATCATCAGCAAAAAGTAACTGTGTCAACTCCCATTTTGCATTTAATTCTCCATAATTTAATCCCACCCCTCTCCCCAACACCCTAGCATTTACTTCTTTTACAACCCCATCTATAAATATATTAAACAACCATTGTGACATTACACATCCCTGTCTAAGACCTACTTTTACCGGGAAGTAATCTCCCTCTCTCCTACACACCCTAACCTGAGCCTCACTATCCTCATAAAAACTCTTATTTATAAAGTGTAAATATTTCTTATTTATAAAGTGTAAATATTTCTTATTTATAAAGTGTAAATATTTCTTATTTATAAAGTGTAAATATTTCTTATTTATAAAGTGTAAATATTTCTTATTTATAAAGTGTAAATATTTCTTATTTATAAAGTGTAAATATTTTATTTATAAAGTGTAAATATTTCTTATTTATAAAGTGTAAATATTTCTTATTTATAAAGTGTAAATATTTCTTATTTATAAAGTGTAAATATTTCTTATTTATAAAGTGTAAATATTTCTTATTTATAAAGTGTAAATATTTCTTATTTATAAATATTATTTATAGTGTAAATATTTCTTATTTATAAAGTGTAAATATTTCTTATTTATAAAGTGTAAATATTTCTTATTTATAAAGTGTAAATATTTCTTATTTATAAAGTGTAAATATTTCTTATTTATAAAGTGTAAATATTTCTTATTTATAAAGTGTAAATATTTATTATTTATGAAGTGTAAATATTTATTATTTATAAATTATGTACAGTGGTACCTCCCAATTCGAACAATTATGTAAGTGTATTATTGTAAGTGCTTTTGTAAGTGTATTTTTGGGGGTCTGAAACGGACTAATCTAATTTACATTATTCCTTATTATAACAAATTCGTTCGGTAATGGCACTTGAACAGCCTCCTGGATCAAATTATGGCCGAAACTCGGGGTTCCACTGTATACATTGTTTCAGTGTGAATAGTGGTGGTGGCCTCTGCTGCCGCCAACACCACCACTATATGTACGGCTTATGGTCAGTGGCCTTTATAAACCCAACAACAATAACACTACCACCAGTCCTCACATACATAATGACATATTTTATTCATTCTAGATTACAGTGGTCCCTCGGTTTTCGCTGAAAATTCATTCCAGAATGCTGCTCAAGTGCCATTACCGAATGAATTTACTTCCTTAAGAAATAATGTCACGTAGGTTAGTCTATTTCAGACCCCCAAAAATACACTTGCAACAGCACTTACGAAAATAAACTTACATAAATGTTCGAGTTTGGAGATGCACGAAAACCGAGGGACCACTGTATATACTCACGTTTCTATGTTATTAATACAGTGGTCCCCTACCTAACGAACAAAATTCATTCCAGAAGCCTCCTCAAGTGCCATTACTAAACGAATTTACTTCCTTAAGAAATAATGTCACGTAGGTTAGTCTATTTCAGACCCCCAAAAATACACTTCCACAAGCACTTACAATATTATACTTACATAATTGTACGATTTCCGGGGTGTTCGTTAGGCGGGGCACCACTGTATTGTTTATTATGTCATATTAAATAAATTGTGATAGATGAATAAGCTGTAGAGCTGATACGTATTAGTGTCATATTGAAGCATTTTGTCCTGTCTCCAAACAATAACCTTGACAGGGGTCCAGTGACTCTCAAGCTGGTCCTAGTGGCATTAATTAAAAGACAAAGAAGGGAAGTAACCCTGGATAATTACTTGTTACCTAAAGTCTTTATGGAAGGAGATTCCCCTTCCAAACAATAAGTCCTCCCTATCTTCCAGATACCAACAAGAGTCTTCAATAAAGGTATGTAAATGGGATTTTAAATGTTTATTTATCTATTGTATTACTCATTTAAGTACTATATGTATTTATTTGTTGTGTGTATGTAAAACTATAGTTATTCTTTAAAAAATGTATTTTTTGTGAATATTTTTGTGGGTCTGGAACGGATTAATTGGATTTACATTATTTCTTATGGGAAATATTGCTTTGACTTTCGGCCTCTTTGAGTTTAGGCCAAGCTTCTGGAACGGATTATGGCCAAAACTCGGGTTCCACTGTATTACTATGGCGTCTTCAAGAGTAGAGAGAGACTTAGTGATTTTAATGTGTACCTGCATGCCAGCACAGTGTGTAAGTATATTTAGATACAGGTACACATAAGTATAATTATCAGAGTACGTACATATAAAATATGCAATAACTTTAAAACACTTGAAATTTTGGAAAGTTTCCAGACATAATAGAGAGACGCGGTGCTCACAGAGAATGTAAACAAACCGGGTGGGGCGCGGTGACCATATTAGAAAGACAGGTGGGGGAGCCATATAACGAGTTTTGGTCATAATTTGAAATGTCCGTATTAGCAGAACGCTGTAAATGAAATGCTGTAAAGCGGGGCCCTGCTGTATTTGTAATTGACCCTACAAAAGGATGGAGGTTCCATAATGTTGTTGAAGTGCTCTTAATCCAAGGAATTGGAGCTACCCTCCACTTCCTTGGCTCAAATCTGGTTATCTCCTATTCCCTGGGTGTTGTGTAATCCCTATGAATTTAGGAATTCCCCATGAATAGAATAATGTAATGATAATAATGCTGTAAATAAGCTATAGTTGAGTTACTTTCATTGTACTTCCCTACTCTTAATTTTAAAATTGAATAATAACCTTACCTTTCAACTTAATGATTTTTATTTCAGGATGCAGTAGAATGAACTCGGCACCCTCCGCCAGGATGTTTATGCTTCGGGCCTTACAAAAAATTTATGGAGAGAAGGAAATCCGCAAGTCACATCACTCCCAGCTGAAAAAGGCTGTGGAACAAGCTCTTGGTAATTGCCATGTTTTAAAGCCTTTCAGTTCAGTCTAATTCATTATCAGATATTCTTTTGTTAAGTCCCACCCTCTCTCCTTTCAAAGGGTACCTTGATGGTGGTGAAGAGCTCTTCCTTCAAGGAATTGGAGTTGTCCTTCCTTCAAAAGATGGTCCCTTGATGCTGGTAAAGGATTTGAATTGAGCCACCTTAATGTCTTTTGACAAGTTCTTGCCACTAGCCATGGCAGCAAGTTATCTTTCTGGATCTAGGAAAGGCATCTTAGCATAATAGGCTCCAGTAGGTCGGCCTTTTTCTTAATTGCCAGTTGCCACACACTCATCTTGTCAAATTATGGATGGAATTGTGCCGTTGAGTGATTAAACTCCTCTCCTCTTCTTATTTTCAAGTAACATTTGTGTAATTACTGGTTGTTTCATATTCATTTTTGATCCCTCTCTGAATTTTATGTGTGTATTTTGCTAAACAAGTTAAATCCTAAATAAATGCCATATTGCCATAATGCCTTGGTGGGAAACAGCCGACGTGTTGAAAGAAAGAAGAAAGAAATAATAATAATAATTTTATTTCATTGCAAGTTTACATCAAGATTTTGTAATTACAATCATGAACTGAAGTGCAAAGAGAGCCAATAGCATGCCATGGCATTAAGGGCAGATTAATCTAATTGCTTATAGACTACTTAATACTAGAGAAATTGATTGAGTTTGTTTTAGTTAAACATTAGCTTATAACAGTTAATAAACTGCCCCTAATGCCATAGCATGCCAGTGGCTCTCCTTGCATTACAGTTTTATAATTGTAACTACCAATAACAGTGTACACTTGTAACATGCATCGAAATATAAATATTATTATTATTATAAATTTACTCAAATTACAATCTGAGGATATTACATTGTGACAAGTGTTTTGTAAACAATAATATATGAGCGGGTTTCCTTATGCAGATTTGCTATTATGCGTTCAAGTTTTTATTGGTAATTCTGTGTGTGATACACAGTACATTGTCCATATGGCATGTATGATTTGCTAAACCTATTGAGATTTGAATGAGGAGAAGTTATGTGTTTTTATGACCTGACTGAGATAAGTACAGGTGCCATGGGTCTAGACTGCATGTAGTACTGCATAAAACAGAAGGACATCTATAATGCAACTGCAATTTTTTTTTGAGTGCAAATACAGTATTTCACTTTAATGAAATATGAAAAGTTTATAAAAAATGCCAAGTTTAAGCATGTTTTACCATAACATGTACTTTTGAAACATGTACTGGACATGTCTTGATTGAAGAGCATATTGCTGCTGGGAATGGAGACAAAAGATGTGTAAGAAAGTAAACCTTTATTGGAACATTGTGTTACTTTGTCATGACTTGAACGTTGTCCCAGTAAAGTCTTGCTCTGCTACCTGTGTCTGACTTCTTATATACTATTGTAATTTTAATGAAAGAAATATATAACATTTGACCTTGTTTTCCACCAACAGAGGAATTGCGCAGCGAGCTAGGAGGGCCAGACAATGGCTCGGGTATGGGTGCATCTGCTGCTCTGCCTATGCCCAAGAGTGATGCTCCACAGTTGGATGCTGAGAAACATTTCCTTCCATTTGAACTAGCTTGTCAGTCTAAGTCAGCGAAGATTGTAGTTTCAGCGCTTGACTGCATTCAAGTACGTATTCTTTATTGATGAGTTTTATGTTCATTACGCATTGACACGTCATACAGTATTTATCATATGTGTACATATATCATAATAGAGTATTCTCCATGGGGGAGTGGGGAAGAATCCTTCCTCTATAAGTCATGCGTGTCATAAGAGGTGATTAAAATGCCGGGAGCAAGGGGCTAGTAATTCCTCCTGTATAAACTACTAAATGTATAAAGAAGAAAAATTTACATTTCTTCTTTTTTGGGTTACCTTGCCTCGTGGGAGACAGCCAGTGTGTTAAAAATAAGTAAATAATAGAGATAACTGAAGATCATACTGTTTTACCATGTTGGATATACTAAATAAAGAACCATTCCAAACTTTATGAAGATCATTAATACAAATTTAGATGTTTTGTTAAGCCTTAAACTGTCCACACGTAGATCTTCGTTGACGTGCATAGTGCTCCGAACGTAGATCTACGTTTTTTTTTAAATGGTTTCAACCTTGCCACGATAAGCCTGAGTTGCCTAGACATTAGAGAATTTGTCTCTGCACTCAGTGTGCGCAGTACAGTGGACCCTCGCTATTCGAACACTCCAAAACTCACCATTTTATGCAAGTTTATTATTGTAAGTGCTTTTATAAGTGTATTTTTGGGGGTCTGAAATGGACTAATCTAATTTACATCATTCCTTATGCGAATAAATTCGTTTGGTAACAGCACTTGAACAGCATTCTGGAATGAGGGTGAGTTTTGGAGTGTTCGAATAGCGAGGGTCCACTGTATTACAAAATTCGAGGATGCCAAAAAAAATGCGCTCTTCATTTTAAACAAAAAGAACAATTTATTTTTTTCTCAAAGTATTCAGAGCACTACGTATGTCAACGTAGATCTACGTGTGGACAGTTTAAGGGTTAAACTTCTCTCAATTTAGACATGGTATATCTTGTTCATTGGCTAATGCTTGGCTATGCTGGCTGGAGCAATTATTGCTTTCCTAAAGTATTTCCAGTGTTTGTTTAGCGACATAAAAATACAGTGGACCCCCGGATTACGTCATTATTTAGTTTCAGAAGGCTGTTCAAGTGCCGTTACCGAACGAATTTGTTCCCATAAGGAATAATGTAAATTAGATTAGTCCTTTTAGACCCCCAAAAATACACCTGCAAAAGCACTTACAAAAATACACTTACATAATTGTTCGAGTTTGGAGCAGTACGTAATCCCGAGGTCCAGTGTATATAAAATCAGAGCAGTCTAACTTTTTTTAGAAGTTAATGTTTTATAGTCTAGATGTGACTGAGGTAATGCAGTATCATCGTGCAGTTTACAGTTGCATCATGCATTTTAAAGTAGCATCATGAAGCTAACAGTTGCATCATGCAGTTTAAAGTAGCATTGTGCAGTTTAAAGGTTTGATGTCTTGGCACAAATAAACCAATATGGAAACAAAATAATACCACATTAGTATTTTTGAAGGAAGGGTTGGTACATTGCAGTTCAACGAGTCATCTGAATTACGATGCCAACACACTTCTGACAAGACAATGATTAAGTAAATTATGTTGAATGTGTTGCCTATTTATGGGTCACTCTTCTTTGGTAGATGGCTGATGAGGTTGAAAAAAAATTTGTATTGTATATTTCAGTCTCTCACTCAGGTCCTCGTCATGAGGCTGAAAAGGGCCTGAGGGTGAAGCCGAAATATTCAACACTTCTCTAGTCTGGTATCTTATTTCTATATTGATTTCTTTGTGTCATTGACCAGTGTTTATTAGACTTTTTGTATTTTGATTTCTATTTTCATATATAGTGTTATAATTTCATTTTATTTTGAACAGAAACTTATTGCTTATGGGCATTTAACTGGAAACTGTGCTGACCCAAGTAATCCCAACAAACGGTTGATCGACCACATTGTTGAAACAATTTGCAATTGTTTTAATGGTTCCACTACGGATAAGGATGTAGAAATTCAGATAATCAAGGTATGTATATACAAACCATTTTTTTTAAAAATTAGATAAGTTGAGGAAGTATGGCAGTGATAGGACAGGTATGGGCTGAAGCTGTTGCTACCCATGAGTGTCACTCAGTAGGCCAGAATGTGCTGGAGCTGTGACATAACCTTAACTAAGTATTGATATCGGGCGATAAAACACTTAATAAAATACTGTAAGTTCAGGTTATTTCAACTTCATTAATTGTAGAAAGACTCTTGGAACTCATATAGGTATATATCAAAAGTATAAGCTACGAAAATGAAATTGAAAATGTCAGACTACATTGGCAAGGATAATATTAATTGCATCTGGTTTTTACTGGCTTTGCAAAATACAGATTTTGGGTTATGATGCTATCATAGTCAACTATAATTTTGCACTTATGCCTTATGTTTATTCCATATATATTGAAAGCTTCCTTAAAAATAAATTTATAAAAATATTTAATTATATTATCGTTTTAATGTTTTCACACTTCAGGCCCTGCTAACGGTGATCACCTCTCAGTACGTTAGTGTCCACGAAGGTACTGTATTGGTGGCAGTACGAACCTGTTACAATATATTCTTGGCATCGAAAGACATGAATAACCAGGTCACTGCAAAAGCTGCTCTTACACAGATGATCAACATCATCTTCACTCGTATGGAGAACCAAGCAGTAAGTTATTATTCACACATGGTTGCAGGTACAGTTACATCTCTTAAAGGAGCTCTATATAGCTTATGTGTGTGTGTGTATAGTATATACAACCGTCCTGCCAAGTGAGTGTAAAACGAAAGCCTGTATTTGATTTACATGATTGTAGGATTGCTGGTGTCTTTTTTCTGTCTCATAAACATGCAAGATTTCAGTTACGTCTTGCTACTTACACTTAGGTCACACTACACATGCATGGACACGTTTTGTATACACATTCATCTGAGTTTTCTTTGATTTTATCTTAATAGTTCTTGTTCTTATTGCTTTTCCTTTCATATCCATGGGGAAGTGGAATAAGAATCTTTCCTCCATAAGCCATGCGTGTTGTAAAAGTCGACTAAAATGCCGGGAACAGTGGGCTAGCAACCCCTTTTCCCGTATAGATTACCAAAAAGAACAAGAAGAAAACCGTCAAAGTGGGAACTCTGAATGTGCGTGGATGTTGTGCGAATGATAAAAAAGAGATGTTATGAATGAAAAGAAGCTGGATGTCCGGGCTTTAAGTGAGACAAAGCTAAAGGGGGTAGGAGAGTTTCAGTGGGGAGAAATAACTGGGATTAGGTCAGGGGTTTCAAATAGTTAGAGCTAAAGAAGTGGCAATAAAGTTGAATAATCAGTTATGGTAGATAAAGAGGGAATATAAATGTATAAATTCAAGGATTATGTGGAGTAAAATAAAGGTTGGATGTGAAAAGTGGGTTATAGAAAGTGTTTATGCACCTGGAGAAGAGAGAAGTGTAGAGGAGAGGAGAGATTTTTGGGAAATGTTGAGTGAGTGCATGGGGAATTTTGAACCAAGTGAGAGAGTACTTGAGGTTGGGGATCTTAATGCTAAAGAGGGTAAAAATGTTGTGGAGGGAGTAGTAAGTAAATTTGGGGTGCCAGGGGTAAATGTAAATGGGGAGCCTTTAATTGAGCTATGTGTAGAAAGAGGTTTGGTAATAAGTAATACATATTTTTATGAAAAAGAGGATAAATAAGTATACAAGGTATGATATAGCACATAATGAAAGTAGTTTGTTAGATTATGTATTGGTGGATAAAAAGTTGATGGGTAGGCTTCAGGATGTACATGTTTATAGAGGGGCAATGGATATATCGGATCATTATTTAGTTGTAGCTACAGTTAGAGTAAAATAATATCTTTAATAATAATAATAATATCTTTATTTACTACAAGTACATGTACATGGTATACAGGCCTAGCTGACATCAGTGACATACTACTATATAGAAAGTCCCTTGTTATGCTGAGCATTTCGGGCAGATTAGGTCAGTGTCCTAGGATGCGACTCACACCAGTCCACTAACACCCAGGTACCCATTTTACTGATGGGGAACATAGACAACAGGTGTAAAGAAACACGCCCAATGTTTCTGCCCTGGCTGGGAATCGAACCCAGGCCCTCGCCGTGTGAAGCGAGAGCTTTAGCCACCAGACCACCAGGGACAAAAAGAAAATGGCAACAGCAAGTAAGAGAGAGAGGTAAAAGTGTATAAACTAAGGGAGGAGGAAGTTAGGGTGAGATATAAGCAACTATTGGGAGAAAGGTGGGCTAGTGCAAGTATGAGTAGTGGGGATAGTTTTAAAAATGCAGTATTAGAATGAGGGGCAGAAGTTTGTGGCTATAGGAGGGTGGGTGCAGGAGGAAAGAGGAGTGATTGGTGGAATGAAGAAGTAAAGGGTGTGATAAAAGAGAAAAAGGTAGCTTATGAGAGATTTTTACAAAACAGAAGTGTTGTAAGAAGAGCAGAGTATATGGAGAGTAAAAGAAAGGTGAAGAGAGTGGTGAGAGAGTGCAAAAGGAGAGCAGATGAAAGAGTGGGAGAGGGTCTGTCAAGAAATTTTGCTGAAAATAAGAAAAAATTTTGGAGTGAGATAAACAAGTTAAGAAAGCCTAGGGAACGAATGGATTTGTCAGTTAAAAACAGAGTGGGGGAGTTAGTAGATGGGGAGCTGGAGGTATTGGGTAGATGGCGGGAATATTTTGAGGAACTTTTAAATGTCAATGAAAAAAGGGAGGCGGTAATTTCATGCACTGGCCAGGGAGGTATAACATCGTTTGGGAGTGAAGAAGAGCAGGATGTGAGTGTGCAAGAGGTGCATGAGGCATTACGTAGAATGAAAGGGGGTAAAGCAGCTGGAACTGATGGGATCATGACAGAAATGTTAAAAGCAGGGGGGTATATAGTGTTGGAGTGGTTGGTATTTTTGTTTAATAAATGTATGAAAGAGGGGAAGGTACCTAGGGATTGGCAGAGAGCATGTATAGTTCCTTTATATAAAGGGAAGGGGGATAAAAGAGAGTGTAAGAATTATAGGGGAATAAGTTTACTGAGTATACCAGGTAAAGTGTACTGTAGGGTTATTATTGAAAGAATTAGAGGTAAGACAGAGAGTAGGATTGCAGATGAGCAAGGAGACTTTAGAGTTGGCAGGGGATGTGTAGATTGTGTTTACATTGAATCATATATGTGAACAGTATTTAGATAAAGGTAGGGAAGTTTTCATTGCATTTATGGATTTAGAAAATGCATATGATAGAGTGGATAGGGGAGCAATGTGGCATATGTTGCAAGTGTATGGAATAGGTAGTAAGTTACTGAATGCTGTAAAGTTTTTTGAGAGATAGTGAGGCTCAGGTTAGGGTGTGTAGGAGAGAGGGAGATTACTTCCCGGTAAAAGTAGGTCTTAGACAGGGATGTGTAATGTCACCATGGTTGTTTAATATATTTATAGATGGGGTTGTAAAAGAAGTAAATGCTAGGGTGTTGGGGAGAGGGGTGGGATTAAATTATTGGGAATTAAATGCAAAATGGGAGTTGACAGTTACTTACTGTGCTTATGGGAGATTGTAAAGAAAAGTGCAAAGGTTAGTGGACGAGTTTGGGAGTGTGTGTAAAGGTAGAAAGTTGAAAGTGAACATAGATAAGAGTAAGGTGATGAGGGTACCAAACGATTTAAATAAAGAAAAATTGGATATCACATTGGAAGAAGTAAATGTTTTCAGATATTTGGGAGTTGACTTGTCAGTGGATGGGTTTATGAAGGATGAGGTTAACCATATAATTGATGAAGGAAAAAAGGTGAGTGGTGCGTTGAGGTATCTGTGGAGACAAAAATTGTTATAAATGGAGGCAAAGAAAGGAATGTTCGAAAGTATAGTGGTACCAACACTCTTATATGGGTGTGAAGCATGGGTTGCAAATGCTGCAGCGAGGAGGCGGCTGGAGGCAGTGGAGATGTCCTGTCTAAGGGCAATGTGTGGTGTAAATATTATGCAGAAAATTCGGAGTGTAGAAGTTAGGAGGAGGTGTGGAGTTACTAAAAGTATTTGTCAGAGGGCTGAAGAGGGGTTGTTGAGGTGGTTTGGTCATTTAGAAAGAATGGATCAAAGTAGAATGACTTGGAGAGCGTATAAATCTGTAGGCGGGGTAGGGGTCATCCTTGAAAAGGTTGGAGGGAGGGGGTAAAGGATGTTTTGTGGACGAGGGGCTTGGACTTTCAGCAAGCATGTGTGAGCATGTTAGATAGGAGTGAATGGAGATGAACGGTTTTTGGGACCTGATGAGCTGTTGGAGTGTGAGCAGGGTAATACAGTGGTACCTCGACTTACGATGGTCCCCAAACTCACCCTTTTATGTAAGTTTATTTTTTTAAATGCTTTTGTAAGTGTAATTTTGGGGGTCTAAAAGGACTAGTCTATTTTACATCACTCCTTATGGGGATAAATTCGTTTGGTAATGGCACTTGAACAGCATTCTGGAATGAAAAAAATATCGTAAGTCGAGGTACCACTGTATTTTGTGAAGGGATTCAGGGAAACCAGTTAATTGATTTAGTTGGACTTGAGTCCTGGAAATGAGAAGTACAATGCCTGCACTTTAAAGAAGGGGTCTGGCATAGTGACAGTTGTGAGGGACTATTCTCAGCTGTCGTATCTGAGCGCCTCTGCAAAGACAGTGATTATGTATGAGTGAGGTGAAAGTGTTGAATGATGATGAAAGTATTTTCTTTTTGGGGATTTTCTTTCTTTTTGGGTCACCCTACCTTTTTTCTTATGAACTGATAGAGAATCTTTTCCCGATGCTAATGACACCAAAAGTATGAAATTTGATGGAAAACTTACGAAGTTACGCTCTCGCGAAGTTAGCGATCTCGGCGATATTTCCGCATCGGTGATTTTGCCCACTTTGAGCCCTATTTTCGGCCAATTCCATTGTTCCAGTTGACCAAACTCAGTTATTTCTTTAGAACTCCATTTCTTCTATCGATTGAGTACAGTGGTCCCTCGGTTTTCGCCGAAAATTCGTTCCAGAATGCTGCTCAAGTGCCATTACCGAACGAATTTTCTTCCTTAAGAAATAATGTCACGTAGGTTAGTCTATTTCAGACCCCAAAAATACACTTGCAACAGCACTTATGAAAATACACTTACATAAATGTTCGAGTTTGGAGATGCACGAAAACCAAGGGACCACTGTACAAGAAACTACCCATTTACCAATTTCAACTACCCAATAAAATGGTCAGAAATTGGCAATTTGGCCAATTTCATGCAAATTAAAAAAGATGCCAATTTCAAAATAGGGTCCAGAATGAACAATGCTAACATTCCTGGCACTAAAATAACATTTTCTCTGTTCATCAGTCATGTCTCCAGGCTCCTCTTATATTACTCTTGCTTTCTATTTTGAATTTTTATTTACACAAAAAATAGAAGATTTACTGTTATGCAGACTACTGCATTATTGTAATAATTTTATAAATAATGTCAACCCATTCGTGACTGTGTATTTGAATGGCTAGTTGGACACTTATTGGATAATGACGTCATTTGTTTACTCTTGAACATCGTCAAAACTCAAACTTTTCGCTACTTTGAGCTGAATTTCAAGGTCCTTTTCATATTGAAACCAATCAGAATCATCTCTTTTTCTGTAGTATGTCTTCCATTTTATCAAATGAGACCAAGAGAACGAGAATACAACCATAAATACTAGTACATACGTATATGAAAATACACCTCAAAGTCGGCGTTTTAATCCAAAAACATGGTCAGTTTTTTTTTTCTCATGCACTGCATGCTGCAAGTTTTTTTTTATACTGTGCACACTGACCACACATACCCATTCTCTCACATGTGGGCCTACCAGCTTTCTCTCGCATGATTTGAAGCAGCTAGAATTTTGCCGTATTAATACGTCAAAAACACTGGCTCGTAAGACGTATATATACGACAGAAACAGTCAAAGGGTTAAACTCTCCTTGCATTAGGATTAAATCACCTTGCCTTGGGTTTATACCACCTTGCCTTGGGTTTAACCCCACCCCCTTTCCTGGGGTTTAAACTCCCTTGCCTTGGGTTTAAACACCTCTTGTCTTGGGTTTAAACCCCCACCCATTGTGTAATTTAATAGCTTGTTAGTTTAAATCATATTTATATTTTATCCATTATAAATACAGTGGTACCTCGAGTTACGATATTTTTTCGTTCGAGAATGCTGTTCAAGTGCCATTACCAAACGAATTTATCCCCATAAGGAATAATGTAAAATAGACTAGTCCTTTTACACCCCCAAAAATATACTTACAAAAGCATTTAAAAAAATAAACTTACATAAAAGGGCGATTTTGGGGACCATCGTAACTCGAGGTACCACTGTACATTAATTAGATTACTTTTTCAGATGTCTTAAAATACTCTAGTTATAAAAAAAATGATTTAAAAAGAGGAGAATGACATAAATAAAAAAAAATGAAGACTAATGTAATGATAGTTATCATAGTTAAGCCTTGATATATGTTGTTTAAATATTAGGGAAATTTGTAGATGGGAATGTGGAGAAATTATAATAGTACAAACCACAGTATGGATGGGGTTAGAACCCATGGCAAGTGAGTCTCAAAACTCCATGCCAGTGTGTAAGCCACTGGGCCAGCTGGTCTGGAGTTTTATGCCTTGCTTGCCATGGGTTCCAACATTATCCGTACCGTGGTTTGTTTGCAATCATGCTATTACAATTTCATGAGTTATAATACAGTACATTTTTTGCAACATTGTTCATTGCTACTATGCATGATAATTTGTATAACTGTATTTATGTGTACCTATTTTTTTTTATTAACACATCGGCCGATTCCCACCAAGGCAGGGTGGCCCGAAAAAGAAAAACTTTCGTCATCATTCACTCCATCACTGTCTTGCCAGATGGGTGCTTTACACTACAGTTATAAAACTGCAACATTAACACCCCCTCCTTCAGAGTGCAGACACTGTACTTCCCATCTCCAGGACTCAAGTCCGGCCTGCCGGTTTCCCTGAATCCCTTCATAAATGTTACTTTGCTCACACTCCAACAGCACGTCAAGTATTAAAAACAATTTGTCTCCATTCACTCCTATCAAATACGCACACGCATGCTTGCTGGAAATCCAAGCCCCTCGCACACAAAACCTCTTTTACCCCTCCCTCCAACCTTTCCTAGGCCGACCCCTACCCCGCCTTCCCTCCACTACAGATTTATACACTCTCGAGGTCATTCTGTTTCGTTCCATTCTCTCTACATGTCCGAACCACCTCAACAACCCCTCCTCAGCCCTCTGGAAAATAGTTTTGGTAATCCCGCACCTCCTCCTAATTTCCAAACTCCGAATTCTCTGCATTATATTCACATCACACATTGACCTCAGACATGACATCTCCACTGCCTTCAGCCATCTCCTCGTTGCGACATTCATCACCCATGCTTCACACCCATATCAGAGTGTTGGTATAACTATACTCTCATACATTTCCCTCTTAACTTCCATGGACAAAGTTCTTTGTCTCCACAGACTTCGAAGTGCACCACTCACCCTTTTCCCCTCATTAATTCTATGATTCACCTCATCCTTCATAGACCCATCTACCGACATGTCCACTCCCAAATATCTGAATACATTCACCTCCTCCATACTCACTCTCTCCAATCTGATATCCAATCTTTCGTCACCTAATCTTTTTGTTATCCTTTGATATATACCTTTGAAGAGTTTCGAGAGTATCTACTCTCTGAGCCCGGCCATGGGCCAGGCTCATCACCTTACTCTTTCCCATATTCACTTTTCAATTTTCTTCTTTTACATACCTTACCAAATTCATCCACCAACCTCTGCAACTTCTCTTCAGAATCTCCCAAAAGCACAGTGTCATCAGCAAAAAGCAACTGTGACAACTCCCACTTTGTATTTGATTCTTTGTCTTTTAACCCCACACCTCTTGCCAAGACCCTCGCATTCACTTCTCTTACAACCCCATCTATAAATGTATTGAACAACCACGGTGACATCACACATCCCTGTCTAAGGCCTACTTTTACCGAGAAATAATCTCCCTCTCTCCTACACACTCTAACCTGAGCCTCACTATCCTCATAAAAGCTCTTCACTGCTTTCAGTAACCTACCTCCTATTCCATACACCTGCAACATCTGCCACATTGCCCCCCTATCCACCCTATCATACGCCTTTTCAAAAACCTCTTTACCCTTACCAAATACTGTTCACCTATATGTTTTACTGCAAACACTTGGTCTACACACCCCCTACCTTTCCTAAAGCCACCTTGTTCATCTGCTATTCTGCTCTCCGTCTTACTCTTAATTCTTTCAATAATAACTCTACCATACACTTTACCTGGTATACTCAACAGACTTCTTCCCCTATAATTTTTGCACTCTCTTTTGTCCCCTTTGCCTTTATACAAAGGAACAATACACGCTCTCTGCCAGTCCCTAGGTACCTTACCCTCTTCCATACATGTATTAAATAATAGCACCAACCACTCCAAAACTATATCTCCGCCTGCTTTTAACATTTCTACCTGTATCCCATCAATCCCAGCTGCCTTACCCCCTTTCATTCTACCCACTGCCTCACGAACTTCCCCCACACTCACAACTGGCTCTTCCGCACTCCTACAAGATGTTATTCCTCCTTGCCCTATACACAAAATCACAGCTTCCCTGTCTTCCTCAACATTTAACAACTCCTCAAAATATTCCCTCCATCTTCCCGATACCTCTAACTCTCCATTTAATAACTCTCCTCTCCTATTTTTAACTGTCAAATCCATTTGTTCCCTAGGCTTCCTCAACTTATTAATCTCACTCCAAAACTTTTTCTTATTTTCAACAAAATTTGTTGATAACATCTCACCCATTCTCTCATTTGCTCTCTTTTTACATTGCTTGACCACTCTCTTAACCTCTCTTTTTTTTCTTCAAATACTCTTCCCTCCTTGCATCACTTCTACTTTGTAAAAACCTCTCATATGCTAACTTTTTCTCCCTTACTACTCTCTTTACATCATCATTCCACCAATCGCTCTTCTTCCCTCCCGCACCTACTTTCCTGTAACCACAAACTTCTGCTGAACACACTAACACTATATTCTTTAACCTACTCCATACATCTTCGACCCCATTGCCTACACTCTCACTAGCCCATCTATCCTCCAATAGTTGTTTATATCTTACCCTAACTGCCTCCTCTTTTAGTTTATAAACCTTCACCTCTCTCTTACTTACTGCTTCTATTTTCCTTGTATCCCATCTACCTTTTACTCCCACTTTAGCTACAACTAAAAAGTGATCTGATATATCTGTGGCCCCTCTATAAACATGTACATCCTGAAGTCTACTCAACAGTCTTTTATCTACCAATACATAGTCCAACAAACTACTGTCATTACGCCCTACATCATATCTTGTATACTTAATTATCCTCTTTTTCTTAAAATATGTATTACCTATAACTAAACCCTTTCTATACAAAGTTCAATCAAAGGGCTCCCATTTTCATTTACACCTGGCACCCCAAACTTACCTACCACACCCTCTCTACATGTTTCTCCTACTTTAGCATTTAGGTCCCCTACTACAATTACTCTCTCACTTGGTTCAAAGGTTCCTATACATTCGCTTAACATCTCCCAAAATCTCTCTCTCTCCTCTACACTCCTCTCTTCTCCAGGTGCATACACGCTTATTATAACCCACTTTTCGCATCCGACCCTTATTTTGATCCACATAATCCTTGAATTTACACATTTATATTCCCTCTTCTCCTTCCATAACTGGTCCTTCAACATTATTGCTACCCCTTCCTTAGCTCTAACTCTCTCAGATACTCCTGACTTAATCCCATTTATTTCTCCCACTTAAACTCGCCTACCCCCTTCAGCTTTGTTTCGCTTAGGGCCAGGACATCCAACTTTTCATTCATAACATCAGCAATCATCTCTTTCTTATCATCCGCACTACATCCACGCACATTCAAACATCCCAGTTTTATAAAGCTTTTCTTATTCGTTTTTTTAGTAAATGTGTACAGGAGAAGGGGTTACTAGCTCATTGCTCCCGGCATTTTAGTCGCCTTATACGACACGCATGGCTTACGGAGGAAGAATTCTTTTCCACTTCCCCATGAACAATAGAGGAAATAAAGAAGACCAAGAGCTATTAGGAAAAAGAAGAAAAACATAGATGTGTGTATGTATATATATGCATGTGCATGCCTGTGTAGTGTAACCTACATGTAAGTAGAAGTAGCTAGATATACCTGTTATCCAGCATGTTTGTGAGACAGAAAAAGACACCAGCAATCCTACCATCATGTAAAACAGTTTCAGGTTTCTGTTTCACAGTCACCTGGCAGGATGGTAGTACCTCCCTGGGTGGTTGCTGTCTACCAACCTACTACCTACTGTAGTAGGTACCTGTACCTGTACCTAAATAAACTTACTAAGGGTAACCCAAAGAAGGAAACACATTTGCAATCACAAGGACATTACAAATTGCTTTATTGATTTGAGTTTTAATTATATTCAGATTAATTTCTTTAATGCTTAATTGAAAATCAGCTCTGAAATGAGATTATATTTCATTCAACAGATTGAAGATGCAGCGGAAGAGAGTGTACGTGAACACAGCTGCAGTATAGTGTCATCCAGTAGTACGGGTAGTCAGGTTGCTCCAGAAGAAAATGGACAACAAGAGTCACATCATCAACAAGAACATGACTCGGAGCTTGGGCCTCTCTCCCAACAAGATCCTTCTCAGCAACAGAATCCTCATCCATGCCTTGTTAGCAATGTAACCGACTCCACAATGGTATGAAAATTTAGGTTATTCTGACTTGAGTATTTATCGTTTTTTGGGGGGGATCATTTGTGTGTCCTATCCATAGTGAAATATAGCTATATGAAGGAATTATATTTACAGTGTATCATATACTGTACAAATGTTAATACTGTACAGGTATATTTCATTTATTGTAATATATTATTAACAATATGGAAAAAAGCTTTTTTTTTTTACACAGTTTATCAGTATCATCATACCATTTACAACCAATATCAGTCTTTGTATAATGGTAAAGGGGACAAAAGAGGGTGTAAAAATTATAGGGGATTAAGATAAAGTGTATGGTATAGTTATTATTGAAAGAATTAAGAGTAAGACAGAGAGCAGGATAGCAGATGAAAAAGGAGGCTTTAGGAACAGTAGGGGGTGTGTAGACCAAGTGTTTATAGTGAAACATATAGGTGAACAGTATTTAGATAAGTGTAAAGAGGTTTTTGTGGCATTTATGGATTTGGAAAAGGCATATGATAAGGGGGCAGTGTGGCAGATGTTGTAAATGTATGGAATAGGAGGTAGGTTATTGAAAGCAGTGAAGAGTTTTTATGAGGATAGTGAGGCTCAGGTTAGAGTATGGATGAGAGAGGGAGATTATTTCCCAGTAAAAGTAGATCTTAGACAGGGATGTGTGATGTCACCTTGGATAACTCCAGAAAAGTATAAGTGACTTCAATAATATATAATATCTTTATTTCTACAAGTACAAGGAATACAGGCCTAGCTGACATCAATGACAGACTACTGTATAGAAAGCTGTTACGCAGAGCATTTTGGGCAAATTAGGTCAGTTTTGTCCCAAGATGCGATCCACACCAGTCTACTAACACCCAGGTACCCATTTTATACTGATGGGTGAACATGGACAACAGGTGTCTTAAGGAAACACTTCCTAATGTTTTCCAGCTGTACCAGGGATTTGATCTCTGGACCTCAGTGTGTGAGCTGAGTGTGCTAGCGATCGAGTTACGGGATACCATATAGATGGAGTTGTAAGAGAAGTGAATGCTCGGGTGTTGGCAAGAGGTGTGGTGTGTTAAAAGATAAAGAATCTAACACAAAGTGGGAGTTGTCACAGTTGCTCTTTGCTGATGACACTGTGCTTTTGGGAGATTCTGAAGAGAAGTTTAGGAGGTTGGTGGATGAGTTTGGTAGGGTATGTAAAACAAGGAAATTAAGAGTGAATATAGGAAAGAGTAAGGTGATGAGGATAACAAAAAAAAAAAATAGGTAACGAAAGATTGGACATCAGATTGGAGGGAGAGCGTATGGAGGAGATGAATGTTTTCAGATATTTGGGAGTGGACGTGTCAGCAGATGGGTCTGTGAAAGATGAGGTGAATCATAGAATTGACGAGGGAAAAAAGGTGAGTGGTGCACTGAGGAGTCTGGAGACAAAGAACTTTATCCATGGAAGCAAAGAGGAGAATGTATGAGAGTATAGTTATACCAATGCTCTTGTATGGGTGTGAAGCATGGGTTGTGAATGTTGCAACAAGGAGAAGGCTGGAGGCAGTGGAGATGCCATGTCTGAGGGAAATGTGTGGTGCGAATATAATGCAGAGAATTCGTAGTTTGGTGATTAGGAGGTGCGGGATTACCAAAACTATTATCCAGAGGGCTGAGGAGCAGTTATTGAAGTGGTTTGGACATTTAGACAGGTAGGAACAAAATAGAATGATTTTGAGTGTATAAATCTGTAGTGGAGGGAAGGTGGGGTAGGGGTCGGCCTAGGAAAGGTTGGAGGGAGGGGGTAAAGGAGGTTTTGTGTGTGAGGGTCTTGGACTTCAAGCAAGCATGTGTGAGCATGTTATATAGGAGCGAATGGAAACAAATGGTTCTTGGGACTTGACGTGCTGTTGGAGTGTGAGCAAGGTAACATTTATGAAGGGATTCAGGGAAACTGGCAGGCCGGACTTAAGTCCTGGAGATGGGAAATACAGTGCCTGCACTTTGAAGGAGGGGTGTTAATGTTGCAGTTTTATAACTGTAGTGTAAGTGCGCCTCTGGCAAGACGGTGATGGAGTGAATGATGAAAGTTTTTTTTTGGGCCTCCCTGCCTTGGTGAGAAGCAGCCAATGTGTTAATAAAAAAAATCAATCAATCAATATGCCTAGTAGGTTACACTAAGTGTGTGCACCTGAAGAAGAGAGGAGTGTAGAGGAGAGAGAGTGATATTGGGAGATGTTAAGCGAGTGTTTAGTGAGTTTTGAACCAAGTGAAAGAGTAATTGTGGTGCAAGACCTATATCCTGAAGTGGGAGAAATGGTTGTAGAGGGTGCATTATGTTTGGGGTGCAAGGGGTAAATGATAATAGGAGGGCTTTGATTGAACTTTGTTTAGAAAGAGATTTGGTAATAGGTAATACATATTTTAAGAAAAAGAGGATAAGTAAATATATGAGAGATGATATAGGGCATAATGAAAACAATTTGTTGGACTATGTATTGGTGGATATTAAGCGAGTGGTAATACCATGTTTTTTTTGGCAGAATTCTTGTAATGGATTACCAGACATAAGTGAAAATTTAGAGATGGCAATACCAAATGGGTCTGCAATAATTCTTCCAGAGTCTCCTCAGTGTCGCCTCACCTCTCATCAAATTGCCACAGAATTAGTCCACGATATAGTGAATCAGGCAGTCACAGGTAGGAACATATCATTATCTTGCTTGGAAGAAATTTCATGTGCCTTTCTGTCTATGAGGGGGAAAAAAGAGAATATTCTTTCTTAATAATGTGCAATATGCTTTTTTTTATTGAAGGGGAGGTTCAACAACATGGTCAGGTTATAGGTTGAGATGACTAAAATGTTTTTTGCCGTTTTCACATCCATTTTTGTTTTATTTTTATTCTTAAAAGATAATCTAAATTTTCTTAAGGTTAACTCTTGTATAATTTTATTACATCATAGAAAATTTCTTCGTTTACTCATGACTAAAATTGCCTTTTGTTTTCAGTTGTATCTACAGAAGAAACCATTCTGAAGAATGGCTGTTTAGACAATGTAAATGAATTGAGCAACTTGGAAGCATTGCATATATCAGATGCAGCAGAGTCATCCTCCCCTGAAGCAGAGGACTGTGTGTCCACTCCTGGTGTGCCACAAGAGGATACAGGGCAGGAAGACATGTCACCGTTATCAACAGAGCACCGCAGTGACTCTGTGGCCTCCAACCTTCCTCTTACACCAACATCCATCACTAGAGTGCCCTCCCAAGTGGGTTTCCTGTTATACTTTCATGTTACTTGTTTTTTCTTGTTTCTATGTCTATGTATGTTTTACAGTTATTACCTATTGTAAATACTGTACTTATTTAAGTTTGCAAAGGTTGAGCTCCAGTAAATGATTCTGACTATTAACTTTCAGTGGCCTGACATGATTGAGCCTTGTCATATTTATTATTGAACTCCTGAAGTGTAGAGTATTCTTAGTGATATACAGTGGACCCCTGGTGTTCGTAATTAATCCGTTCCAGAGGGAGTTACTAACACCGAATATTAACAAACTCCAAATCTATTTTCTCCATAAGAAATAATGGAAATTCAATTAATTCGTTCTAGACACCCAAAAGTATTAAACTAAAATATTTTTATACATCAGATATACTCTTAATTACACAGAAAACAATGAGACATGAAGAATAAAAAAAGAAAACCATGACACTTACCTTTATTGAAGAGTTGTTGATGTGTGGAAGACGGGAGAAGGGGAGAGGATGGAAGTTTTTTTATTGTTTGGAAGGGGAATCCCCTTCCATAAAGACCTCAGGTACCAAGTCCTTTGCTGGGGTTACTTCCCGTCTTTGTTTTTTAATGCCACTAAGACCAGCTTGAGAGTCACTGGACCCCTGTCTCACAAAATACCTGTCCAGAGAGCTCTGTGTCTGGTGTTTCTTTAAAACTTGCCTGAAATGGGACACCACATTGTCATTGTACATGTTGCCAACATGGCCTGCAACAGCTTTGTCAGGGTGAAAATCATCCATAAATCTTTGCACATTAGTCCACTTGGCAAAAATCTCCTTAATCTTTGAAGAAGGCAACATCTTCTATCTCTCTTCCTCCTCCTCTGAAGCAATTTACCGAGCTGTGGTCTGTTGCTGTTGCAGATGAAGCTCTTGCAGATCTGCAGTGGTTTAGCTCTTCATTGTGGTCCTCCACCAACTCTTCCACATCCTCGCTACTAACCTCCAACCCCATGGACTTCCCCAGTGCCACAATTTTTTCCACAACAGGCTCAGGATCCTGAGGGTCAACCCCAAACCCTTCAAAATCCCTTTCTGGGACACAGTCTGGCCACAATTTTTTTCCAAGAAGAGTTCCAACTCCTGGAGGTCACTTCCTCCCAAGCCTTCTCTATATTGTTTATGCAATGGAGGATATTGAAGTGATCTTTCCAAAACTCTTTTAGGGTCAATTCAGTGTCCGAGGTTATGTCAAAGCATCTTTGAAACATTGCTTTGGTGTAGTTTTTTGAAGTTTGAAATGACCTGGTGGTCTATGGGCTGGAGGAGAGGAGTGGTATTAGGGGGCAAGAACTTCACTGTGATGAACTGAAACTCCTCCACAATTTGCTCTTCCAAGTCTCGAGGATGAGAAGGAGCATTGCCCATTACCAGGAGGCACTTGAGTTCCAATTTATTTTCCAGGAGGTATTTCTTCACACTTCTAGGTAGTAGGTTGGTAGACAGCAACTGCCCAGGGAGGTACTACCGTCCTGCCAAGTGAGTGTAAAACGAAAGCCTGTAATTGTTTTACATGATGGTAGGATTGCTGGTGTCTTTTTTCTGTCTCATAAACATGCAAGATTTCAGGTATGTCTTGTTACTTCTACTTACACTTAGGTCAAACTACACTTTCATGTGCAAGCATATTTATATATATACACACCCCTTTGGGTTTTCTTCTATTTTCTTACTAGTTCTTGTTCTTATTTCCTCTTATCTTCATGGGGAAATGGAACGGAATTCTTCCTCCGTAAGCCATGCGTGTCGTAAGAGGCGACTAAAATGCCGGGAGCAAGGGGCTAGTAACCCCTTCTCCTGTATATATTACTAAATGTAAAAGGAGAAACTTTCGTTTTTCCTTTTGGGCCACCCTGCCTCGGTGGGAAACGGCCAACGTGTTGAAAGAATAAAGATTTCTTCACACTGGGGCCAAACACTTCATTGAACCAATCAAGGAAAATTTCCCTCGTGACCCATGCCTTAGTGTTAGCTTTCCACATCACACACAAATTAGCCTTGGCACTCTGGGATTTTCAGAGTGATACACGAGTAAAGGCTTCACTTTGAAATCCCCACTAGCATTACTACACAACATAAGAGTTAGCCTGTCTTTCACAGGCTTGTGTCCTGGCAGTGCCTTTTCCTCCTGTGTAATGTAGGACCTGTTTGGCATTTTCCTCCAAAACAGTCTGTTTCGTCACAAATGAACACTTGTTGGGGGACGAATCCTTCAGCCTCTACATAGTCTTGAAATTCCTGCACATACTTTTCAGCCACACATTTGTCAGAACTGGCAGCCTCACCATGCCTTATCCCACTGTTTATACCACTAAACTTCTTAAATCTGTCAAACCAGCCTTAGCTGGCTTTAAATTCGCTCACTTCAGCACTCGTTGCAGGCATTATCTTGATGAGATCACCATGCAATTGCCTTGATTTTTCAGATATTATTGCCTGCGTAACACTCTCTCCTGCTAATTCTTTCTTGGTGATCCACACCAACAACAAAAGTCTCCACATCTTCCAGTACAGTGGTCCCTCGACTTTCGGTCATAATCCATTCCAGGAGCTAGACCTTAACTCAAAAACTTCGAGTCGAAACCTTATTTCCCATAAGAAATGATGTAAATACAATTAATCCATTCCAAACACCCAAAAATATTCACAAAAAATTAATTTTGTGAAGATTAACTATACTTTTAAATTTTTTTTTTTTCAACAAGTCGGCCGTCTCCCACCGAGGCAGGGTGACCCAAAAAGAAAGAAAATCCCCAAAAAGAAAAAACTTTCATCATCATTCAACACTTTCACCACACTCATACATAATCACTGTCTTTGCAGAGGAGCTCAGATACTACAGCTGAGAAAAGTCCCTCCCAGCTGTCACTATCTCAGACCCCTCCTTTAAAGTGCAGGCATTGTACTTCCCATTTCCAGGACTCAAGTCCAACTAAATCAATTAACTGGTTTCCCTGAATCCCTTCACACAATGTTACCCTGCTCACACTCCAACAGATCGTCATGTCCCAAAAACCATTCGTCTCCATTCACTCCTATCTAACACGCTCACACATGCTTGCTGGAAGTCCAAGCCCTCGCCCACAAAACCTCCTTTACCCCTTCCCTCCAACCTTTTCTAGGACGACCCCTACCCCGCCTTCCTTCCCCTACAGATTTATACGCTCTCCAAGTCATTCTACTTTGATCCATTCTCTCTAAATGACCAAACCACCTCAACAACCCCTCTTCAGCCCTCTGACAAATACTTTTAGTAACTCCACACCTTCTCCTAATTTCCACATTCCGAATTTTCTGCATAATATTTACACCACACATTGCCCTTAGACAGGACATCTCCACTGCCTCCAGCCTCCTCCTCGCTGCAGCATTTGCAACCCATGCTTCACACCCATATAAGAGTGTTGGTACCACAATACTTTCGTACATTCCCTTCTTTGCCTCCATGGATAACGTTTTTGTCTCCACAGATACCTCAATGCACCACTCACCTTTTTTCCTTCATCAATTCTATGGTTAACCTCATCCTTCATAAACCCATCTGCTGACACATCAACTCCCAAATATCTGAAAACATTTACTTCTTCCATAATCCCTCTCTCCAATGTGATATCCAATTTTTCTTTATTTAAATCGTTTGATACCCTCATCACCTTACTCTTATCTATGTTCACTTTTAACTTTCTACCTTTACACACTCTCCCAAACTCGTCCACTAACCTTTGCAACTTTTCTTTAGAATCTCCCATAAGCACAGTATCATCAGCAAAAAGTAACTGTGTCAACTCCCATTTTGCATTTAATTCTCCATAATTTAATCCCACCCCTCTCCCCAACACCCTAGCATTTACTTCTTTTACAACTTTTAAATATACAAAACAATTATAAATAGATATATAAAGTAATAAATATATAATTAAACATTTAAAATAACATTTACTTACCTTTGTTGAAGAGAGTTGCTGGCATCTGGAAGATAGGGAGGAGGACAGGGGGAGGGTTTAGTGTTTGGAAGGGAAATCCCCCTCCATAAGGACTTCAGGTAACAAGTCCTTATCTAGGGTTACTTCTTTTCTTTTTCTTTTAATGCCACTAGGACCAGCTTGAGAGTCATTAGACCCCTGTCTAGAAAAGTAACTGTCCAGAGTGCTCTGTTTCTGGCACCTCTTTAACATTTTCCTGAAGTGCAACATGGCTTTGTCACTGAACTGGCTGCAGAGATGGCTTATTTCAGCTTGCTCAGGGTGATGTTTTTCAACAAATGTCTACAACTTAGTCCACATAGAACACATTTACTTAATCTCTGAAGAAGTTACTACCTCACCCTGTCCATCCTCCTCCTCTGAATCAATTTCCTTAAATATCGTCTGATGCTGTTCCTGATGAAGCTCTTTCAGCTCTTCAATGGTTAGGTCTACCCTGTGGTTCTCCACCAACTCTTCCACATCCTCACCACTCACCTCCAACCCCAGGGACTTACCCAATTCCACAATATCTTCCACAACAGGCACAGGGTTGTCAGGGTCAGGGTCAGCCTCAAATCCTTCAAAATCCCTCTTTTCAACACAATCACAATCCGGCCACAGTGGTCTCCAAGCAGAGTTCAAAGTCCAGGAAGTCACTCCCTCCCAAGCCTTACCTATAAGGCCTATGCAATGGAGGATATTGAAGTGATCTTTCCAGAACTCTCTTAGGGTCAACTCAGTGTCCGAGGTCACTTCAAAGCACTTTTGAAACACTGCTTTGGTATACAGTTTCTTGAAGTTAGAAATGACCTGCTGGTCCATGGGCTGGATGAGAGGAGTGGTGTTAGGAGGCAAGAACTTCACTGTGATGAAACTGAAGTTGTCAGACAACAAACAACAACTCTTCCAAGTTGTGAGGATGAGCAGGAGCATTGTCCAGTAGCAGGAGGCACTTAAGTGGCAATTTCTTTTCCAGGCGGTATTTCTTCACACTGGGGCCAAACACTCCAGTGAGCCATTCCAGGAAAATTGCCGTCGTGACCCATGCCTTGGTGTTAGCCTTCCAAAACACACACAAATTATTCTTGTTCACATTGTGTTTCTTGAAACACACTGGGATTTTCAGAGTGATACACCAGTAAAGGCTTCACTTTAAAATCCCCACTAGCGTTACCACACAACATGAGAGTTAGCCTGTCTTTCATAGGCTTGTGTCCTGGCAGTGCCTTTTCCTCCTGAGTAATGAAGGTCCTGTTTGGCATTTTCTTCCAAAACATTCCTGTTTCATCACAATTAAACACTTGTTGGGGTTCAAATTTTTCAGTGTCTACGAACCCCTTGAATTCCTGCACAAATTTTTCAGCTGCACGTTTGTCTGTGTATGCCACTACGTTTCTTAAATCTCTCAAACCAGCCTTTGCTGGCTTTAAAATCATTCACATCACCACTGGTTCCATGCATTGTCTTGACAAGATGTGCGTGCAACTGCCTTGCCTTTTCACAAATTATCGCCGTGGAAATACTATCACTGGCTATCTGTTTTTCATTGATCCACACCGGCAACAACTTCTCAACCTCATCCACTGTTTTCGATCTATTTTTGGCAAACATGTCAACACCTTTTGCAATATTAGCTTCCTTGATTTTTTTTCTCTTTTTTAGGATAGTGGTGATAGTAGATTGGTTTTTGTTGTACATCCTGGCAAGCTCACTCACACGTATGCCACTCTCATATTTTTCTACAATCTCCTTCTTCACTTTGATGGTGTTCCTCACTTTCTTTACCACAGGGGTGCCACTAGGAAGCTTCTTTGGACCCATGGTGACTTATTTCAGTGACAATCACTAAACCAGCATTAAACACAATAAATTTATTGTGAAATGTTTGAAAGAGCGCTCTGGGTAATGTTCTCTCAATGGTAAACAACGCTAGACTGGCGTCCTGTGTGGCGAGGCGGACGGGTCTGGTACAGACCGATAGTTGAGGGAATGACCGGTTGGCGAGGGAAACATTGACCGAAAAATGCCATCGAAACTCAAAATCACCGATAGTCGGACCGACAGAAAGTCGAGGGACCACTGTATTTGCGATCTCTGTTTTGTGACCATACTTGCACCTTTCGCAACAACAGCTTCCTTGATTTCATTTCCCTTTGCCACGATGGAAGCGATGGTTGTATAGGCTTTGCCATACAGCCTGGCCAGCTCGGCGACACGTACTCCACTTTCATATTTTGCAATGATCTCTTTTTTCAGTTCTACCGTGTTTCTGACCTTCTTTACCACAGGGCTGGCACTAGGAGCTTTCTTTGGGCCCATGGTGGCTTATTTAGCAGTTGCAAGCACTAAAAACAATGGAATAATGACGAAATGTATCGTATGAACGCGTGGGTGACCATCACTCACTTGTAAACAATGGCACACCAACTCTGAATGGAGTGTCGGGCCGCTCGGGGCACGTGTACACGTCCGGGACAAATTACGATCACCGAGCGGATTTACGATCTCCGAACCAATGTTTTTTTCGAAAAAACTTTACGAACTCAGATGACTACGAACACTGGGGGTCCACTGTACATTGAGATTTATTTTTTTCATTTTTGATTTTGATGCATTTTCTGCTTAAAGGATCAGCTACATAGAGGTAAAGGGACATGTGCAACTAATGTGACATTTTATTGTATCAATGTTTCACTCTCCAGGAACATTGTCAACAGCTTGACAAAGCTCCTGAAAACTGAAAATGTGCCACAATTAAATGTCACATTAGTTGCACATGTGCCTTTTTACCTAACATATTGCCGGTAACTCTACCAACATTATTACATAGAGGTAATAGCTTTTAAGGCATTTTAAATATTTTTCCAAAGGCTTTTACATAGAGCTACACAAGCTAATTATTGAACACACTTCTTTTAGGTACATACATGTATGTGGTAGATTTAGAAGTGTTCGGCAGTGTTTGAAAAGGAAGCATGGAAAAAAGGTGCAGGTGAAGAAAGAGGGAGGATTTACTTAACATTATTTAATAAAAGTTCGTGTAGTGAAATATTGTATAGTAGGAGGGGAACCTCCAGTCTTCTTAATACACTCAAACTATAGCTGATTTGAAATAATTATCTGTTAGTTTTTTTTTTTTTTCACGCCTACACTGCAGTGCCACTTTGTAGTTTTGTTTGGTTTGACAATTTTCATAATGTTCAGTCACTGTTTTTATGCTTCTTTCCTTTGCCTGTGCTCTTTTCTCTTTAATTTCCAACTCTTTTTATGCATACACACTTTTATTTCACTGAGAAAGTCCTTAATCTTTCTTTTATGCCCTTATTCTTAGAGCAAATTAGTAGTAGTTAGTTTACTCAATTTCTGTACTATTATAGTGAGCATCCAAGCCAATTGTGTAGAGATCCTCAAATCTTTGCAAAGTGTCTAGATTGTCACATACGTTTAAAAGGAAAACTTAATTTTTGGCTGATACTGTCATATCTGGGTGCCTCTGCAAAAACAGTGATGTGTGAATGATGGTGAAAGTGTTCTTTTCTGGGTCACCTGCCTCGGTGGGAGACAGCCGACGCGTTGAAAAAAAAATATGTTCATTTTTTTCATGAGTAGATGATTGCAAACTCAGAGGGAACTTAAATACTGTAGTGTGAGTTCTCTAGTTTTCATTTACAAGTTTTATGATACAAGTTCCATTATTATTGATTCATTTTTGCATATTTTCACAGGAGAGCATAAACACAATGACTGAGGGAGATACAGCCATGACAGCTAAACTCTCTCACACTCTCCAGAAAGATGCATTCTTGGTATTTCGTTCCCTCTGCAAACTTTCCATGAAACCCTTGCCTGATTCTCCTGACCCAAGGTAAGTTAAAGGGCAATACAGTCCTCCCTGCAAAGTCATGGGCTTCCTTATTAGTGGAGTTCGATTTTGTAGCCAGTGAATCAGTGAATGAGATTTATGCCAAGATCTGAAAAAAAAAATTGTGAAGACATAATTTTGTATTTTTTTGCAATTTTAAATTTTACTTCATCTCTTGGCCTGTAAGCCTCAGTTAATTTGTGGGGACACCTATGTGCTGTATAATGTTAGTTTTGTAACTATATTCTGTCTGAAATAATATTAGTCTGACCCTGCTTTGGAAATCATAGCTACTTGTGAATCTATTATTTTTTTGTATTTTTTTTTTTTTTTACAGAGGGTCTTGTATTAAAAATTGCATATGACCAAAGAAACTTAAGACAATAATTTAGCATCAGGTGTTTGTGTCATCATTTCTCTCTCGATTTTTTCCTTTTATTTTTTTATTTATTTTTTTTTGGTGGGGCGAGCCTATTTTGGTGGGAGATGGGTGATAGAGCTAAAAAATTAAAAATTAATTTTTCCAGATCTCATGAACTTCGGTCCAAGATCCTTTCTCTAGAGATGTTGCTGTCAATTGTGCAGAATGCTGGCCGGGTTTTTCGTTCCAACGACACCTTCATCACAGCTATCAAACAGTACCTATGTGTAGCACTTAGCAAAAATGGTGTATCTCCAATTCCAGATGTGTTTCATCTCTCACTTGCCATTTTTGTTGCTCTCTTGTCCAACTTCAAGGCTCATCTTAAAATGCAAATTGAGGTAAGTTAACTTTTATTTCTTCTATTATATTTTTCTTTAGTAATAATGTACAGTACCTGTACTGTACATTATTGGGGAAGTGGAATAGAATTCTTCCTCCGTAAGCCATGCGTGTCGTAAGAGGCGACTAAAATGCCGGGAGCAAGGGGCTGGTAACTCCTTCTCCTGTATATATTACTAAATGTAAAAGGAGAAACTTTCGTTTTTTCTTTTGGGCCACCCCGCTTCGGTGGGAAACGGCCGACGTGTTGAAATAAAGAAAGAAGACCTGTATTATGTTAGGGAAAAAGGACATGAATGGATTTGATAGTTAAAAATAGGAGACGAGAGTTATTAAATGGAGAGTTAAAGGTATTGGGAAGATGGAGGGAATATTTTGAGGAATTGTTAAATGTTATTGACGATAGGGAATCTGTGATTTCGTGTATAGAACAAGGAGGAATAACATTTTGTAGGAGTGTGGAAGAACCAATTGTGTGTGTGGGGGAAGTTCATGAGGCAGCTGGGATTGATAGATAGAAATATTGAAAGCAGGTGGGGATATAGTTTTGGAGTGGTTGGTGCTTTGATTTAATAAATGTGTGGAAGAGGGTAAGGTACCTAGGGATTTGCAGAGAGCATGCATAGTTCCTTTGTATAAAGGCAAAAGGGACAAAAGAGAGGCAAAGAAGGGAATATACAAAAGTATAGTGGTACCAACGCTCTTATATGAAGCTTGGGTTGTGAACGCTGCAGCGAGGAGGCAGGTGGAGGCAGTGGAGATGTCCTGTCTGAGGGCAATGTGTGGTGCAAATATTATGCAGAAAATTCAGTGGTTCGGTCATGTAGAGAGAATGGAACAAAGTAAAATGACTTGAAGAGCGTATAAATCTATCTGTAGGGGAAGGAAGGCGGGGTAGGGATTGTCCTTGAAAAGGTTGGAGGGAGGGGGTAAATGAGGTTTTGTGTGCAAGGGGCTTAGAATTTCAGAAGCATGCATGAGCGTGTTAGGAGTGGAGACAAATGGTTTTTGGGACCTGATGAGCTGTTGGAGTGTAAGTAGGGCAATATTTTTTGAAAGGATTGAGGGAAACCAGTTAGCCTGACTTGAGTCCTGGAAATGGGAAGTACAGTGCCTGCACTTTAACCCTTAAACTGTCCACACGTAGATATACGTTTGTACGCGTACTGCTCCGAACGTAGATCTACGTTTTATTTTTCATTCGTTCAAATTTAGCGCAATAGGCCTGAGTCGCCTAGACATGAGAGAATGGGTCTGCGCCCTCAGTGTGCGCAGTATGAAAAAAATCGGGGACGCCTGGGTACCACATGGTAGCCCCAGTTAGTTTCAGCTCCATCTTGGGTAAACATCATGGCACATCCTCGTGATTCACTCACGCCTCGTCGTATTAACACTCTATTATTCTCGGAAAGTGATAGAGAACGCGAGCTTAGTGGACTAGACAGTGATATAGCCACTAATAATCAAGGAATTAGTGAAACTATTGATGACAACCCAGATGACCCTCAGCCCATCACCTCTGGGGTGGCCAGTGTGGCCAGTGTGGACAGTGTGGCCATACCAGACCCTCAGCCCAGCACTTCTGGGGTGGCCAGTGTGGCCACAGACCCTCAGCCCAGCACCTCTGGGGTTGCTAGTGTTAGTACCCAAAGGCAACTCCGCAAGAGGAAATTATCATTTTCCATGTGTTATAATAATGATAGTGAAAGTGATATAAGTGACGATGATGAAATCGATTTTATGCCCATAGACGATTCGTCGAGTGACAGTGATTATCATTATTCCCCAGTGAAACGTACTTTTGGGCGTCATAACCTACGTTCAGGCAGTGTGCCATATGCAGTCAGAGGCAAGGGTCGTGGCAGGTCACAATCCAGAACCCCTGCCACTGATAGTGAAAGTGATAATGAAGGAGAGTATGCTGGGATGGAGGAAAAAGTGGTGGGTGGCACGGTGCTTGGTCCTCGTGGCGCGGTGTGTGGACAGACAAAGGACCACGCGGCACCCTCTCAACCATGTGCTGGCCCCACTCCCGTCCCTCCTCCTTCTCCCCCACGTCCCATGCCACAGGTCCACCCTGCACCATCTGATCGTGAATGGATTTGGACTGAACATACACCATTCGTGCCACATCCTTTCAATTTTGATGACAGTGGAAGTGGCATCATGCCACACTGTCCCATCACAAATGAGTCTACTGAGTTAGACTATTTTCAACTATACTTTGATGAGCCGATAATGAACCTGATTGTTACCCAGATCAACCTGTACTACCAGTATACAATGGACCATGTAAATGTTACAGAATCGTCACGGCTGCGCAGGTGGAAAGAAACAACTGTGGCTGAAATGTATTTATTCCTTGGCACTATCATGCTTATGCCACACACATATAAGAACAATATAGCAAACTACTGGTCCACAGACTCCTTCATTAGCACTCCAGTCTTCCGTGACCTCCTGTCCTGCAACAGATTCATTCTGTTGCTGAGAATGTTGCATTTCTCAGACAGGAATACACCAAACCGAAATGACCTCCTTTACAAAATCCGGGAATTGTTTATGTATCTCAAGCAAAAATTCAGTGCCTACTTTTATCCATTCAAGAACATTGTTGTTGACGAGTCCTTGGTTCTGTTCAAGGGACGACTGTCATTCAAACAATATATACCAAGCAAACGTAATCGCTTTGGTATAAAACTGTTTATGTGTGACTGTGAGACTGGTCTTGTGTTGGATGTCATTATCTACACAGGGAAAAATACACTCGATGATACCAGGCGCATGTTGGGCATTTCTGGTGATGTTGTTCGCAAGATGATGCAACCATACCTTGGCAAAGGTCATACATTGTTCACAGACAACTGGTACACAAGCCCTATGCTTGCTGATTTCCTATGTGTGAACAATACTGATATATGTGGAACAGTGAGAAGAAATAGAAAACACATGTCAAAGTTCACTGGAGGAAGTGTAGTGCAAGCGTTTCATGCCAATGACATCATGGCACTGACATGGCATGACAAAAGGGACGTGACATTGCTGTCAACCATCCACAGAAACGAGATGGTACAAACAGACAGAATCAGCAAGCTCAACAATCAACCTGCTGAAAAACCAGCTGTTGTCATCGACTATACGAACAATATGCGACTAGTCGATAAGTGTGACATGATGATAGGCTTTGTTGACTGTGTTCGTAGGAGTCGCAAGTGGTATATAAAAGTGTTTTTCCACCTTGTTGACATTGCAATGCTCAATGCCTTCAACATGTTCGAAATAAAGACTGGGAAGCGACAACAATATGCGGATTTCACCCTAAATGTCATCAAGCAGATAGCGAGAAAGTATGGTACCACAACAGCGACCTGTCACCCCACAACAGCGACCTGTCACCCCACAACAGCGACCTGTCACCCCACAACAGCGACCTGTCACCCCACAACAGCGACCTGTCACCCCACAACAGCGACCTGTCACCCCACAACCAGAAGGGGAAGTGCCTAACAGAATAATCCCTAACTGTCACTGCCTGATACCATTACCATCTACTCCAAAGAAGAAGTACTCTCAGAAAAAGTGTGTTGTGTGTGCTTACAGTAAACAGCGACCCCAAGTGCGAAAAGACACACGATACATGTGTCAGCAATGTGGACTGGCACTCTGTATGAATCCATGCTTCTTGGAGTATCATACAGTGGTGGACTTCTAGAAACATAAATGGGACCTGTAAATACCTTGTATATATATGTAAACAATAGTATGTGATTGAACCAGGTGTACAAATTCATCAATCAGTGTGAACATGTGTGTTTGTGACAGTATGATTACTAATTCACTACCAAACATTTGTGTCTAAACAAGAATTGGCAATGATATCAAAAGATCTGCATCAAAACATTATTATCATAGCATGAAAACAACAGAAAATGAAAAAAAAATGAAAAAAAAACGATAAGTGTGTATTGTTTCTGCAAGCGGCAGTGCTCCATGTTGCCGACACCACATCATTTAGCACCAACTTCGCGGGCTTATATCTCGGTAAGTACTGGCCCTAAATTTTTTTTTTTTAGCCTATCCTGTTTATAAAAATGTGCTCTTCATTTAAAAAAAATGATTTTTTTTTTTTTTAAATATTCGGAGCAGTGCGCGAGTGAACGTAGATCTACGTGTGGACAGTTTAAGGGTTAAAGGAGGGGTTTGAATATTGGCTGTTTGGAGTGAATCTAAGCTGTCGTATCTGAGAACCTCTGCAAAGACAGTGATTATGTATGAATGATGGTGAAAGTGTTGAATGATTTATGAATTTTTTTTTCTTTCTTTCATTTTGGGTTTTCCTTTCTTTTTGGGTCATTCTGCCTCGGTGGGAAATGGCCAACATGTTAAAAAAGAAAAAAAATGTTTTTTTCCTCCTTGATAGTGATGAAGGGCTTGATCTGAGGAATTGTAGGCACCCTTTCCTTGGATCAAATGTGAGTGCCTCCCCAGGTGCTATGTTACCCATATAAGTTTAGCACTTTCCCACAATTATAATAATAGTTTTATTTATTAAATGGAGAGTTAGAGGTATCGGGAAGATGGAGAGAATATTTTGAGGATTTGTTAAATGTTGATGAAGACAGGGAAGCTGTGATTTCGTGTGTAGGGCAAGGAGGAATAACATCTTGTAGGAGTGTGGAAGAGCCAGTTGTGGGTGTAGGGGAAGTTCGTGAGGCAGTGGGTAGAATGAAAGGGGGTAAGGCAGCTGGGATTGATGGGATAAAGATAGAAATGTTAAAAGCAGGTGGGGATATAATTTTGGAGTGGTTGGTGCTATTATTTAATAAATGTATGGAAGAGGGTAAGGTACCTAGGGATTGGCAGAGAGCGTGTATTGTTCCTTTGTATAAAGGCAAAGGGGACAAAAGAGAGTGCAAAAATTATAGGGGAATAAGTCTGTTGAGTGTACCTGGTAAAGTGTATGGTAGAGTTATTATTGAAAGAATTAAGAGTAAAACAGAAAGCAGGATAGCAGATGAACAAGGGGGCTTTAGGAAAGGTAGGGGTGTGTAGACCAAGTGTTTACAGTGAAACATATAGGTGAACAGTATTTGGATAAGGGTAAAGATGTTTTGTGGCATTTATGGATTTGGAAAAGGCGTATGATAGGGTAGATAGGGGGCAATGTGGCAGATGTTGCAGGTGTATGGAATAGGAGGAAGGTTACTGAAAGCAGTGAAGAGTTTTTATGAGGATAGTGAGGCTCAGGTTAGAGTGTGTAGGAGGAAGGGGACTATTTCCCAGTAAAAGTGGGCCTTAGACAAGGATGTGTGATGTCACCGTGGTTGTTCAATATATTTATAGATGGGGTTGTAAGAGAAGTGAATGCGAGGGTCTTGGCAAGAGGTGTTGGGCTAAAAGATAAAGAAGCAAATACAAAGTGGGAGTTGTCACAGTTGCTTTTTGCTGATGACACTGTGCTTTTGGGAGATTCTGAAGAGAAGCTGCAGAGGTTGGTGGATGAATTTGGTAGGGTGTGTGAAAGAAGAAAATTGAAAGTGAATATAGGAAAGAGTAAGGTGATGAGGATAACAAAAAGAATAGGTGACGAAAGATTGGATATCAGATTGGAGGAGAGAGTATGGAGGAGGTGAATGTATTCAGATATTTGGGAGTGGACATGTCGGCGGATGGGTCTATGAAGGATGAGGTGAATCATAGAATTGATGAGGGGAAAAGGGTGAGTGGAGCACTTCGGAGTCTGTGGAGACAAAGAACCTTGTCCATGGAAGTAAAGAGGGAATGTATGAGAGTATAGTTATACCAACGCTCTTATATGGGTGTGAAGCATGGGTGATGAATGTTGCAACGAGGAGAAGGCTGGAGGCAGTGGAGATGTCATGTCTGAGGTCAATGTGTGGTGTGAATATAATGCAGAGAATTCGGAGTTTGGAAATTAGGAGGAGGTGCGGGATTACCAAAACGATTGTCCAGAGAGCTGAGGAGGGTTGTTGAGGTGGTTTGGACATGTAGAGAGAATGGAACGAGACAGAGTGACTTCGAGAGTGTATAAATCTGTAGTGGAGGGAAGGCGGGGTAGGGGTCGGCCTAGGAAAGGTTGGAGGGAGGGGTAAAGGAAGTTTTGTGTGCGAGGGCTTGGACTTCCAGCAAGCATGTGTGAGCGTATTTGATAGGAGTGAATGGAGGCATATGGTTTTTAATACTTGACGTGCTGTTGGAGTGTGAGCAAAGTAACATTTATGAAGGGATTCAGGGAAACCGGCAGGCCGGACTTGAGTTCTGGAGATGGGAAGTACAGTGCCGGCACTCTAAAGGAGGGGTGTTAATGTTGCAGTTTTATAACTGTAGTGTAAAGCACCCTTCTGGCAAGACAGTGATGGAGTGAATGATGATGAAAGTTTTTCTTTTTCGGGCCACCCTGCCTTGGTGGGAATCGGCCGATGTGTTAATAAAATAAAAAATAATAAAAATAATTTATTACAGTAGAGTGGAATATTTTTGTGTAAATTGTATGCAAAGTTTTAAATGCAGTGCACCCTCCGATATCGGCCATTTTGGATATCGGCCAATTCAGATTTCGGCCGCTTTTTTGACCGAAATTCTATCCCGGATTTTGGCCGTCAACTCGGAAATCGGCTGTATTTGATGTGTCTGCTCGCCACTCCGCCGTGTTCGTGAGTCAGTCTGGCTGTGTCTCTCGGTGAGTGAGCAAGACTCTGCGCATTCATCCAAACATTTCGCTATAATCCATTGTTTTTTGTGGTTGTTGATTGTGTGCAACTGCGAAATAAGCCACCATGGGCCCAAAGAAAGTTCCTAGTGCCAGCCCTTTGGTAAAGAAAGTGAGAAACACGATAGAATTCACTAAAGAAATTGTAGCAAAGTATGAGAGTGGTGTACGTGTGCTCGAGCTTGCCAGGATGTATGGGAAATCCAAATTAACAATCACTTCCATCCTGGCCAGGAAAGTAGAAATCAAGGAAGCTAATGTTGCAAAAGGGGTAAATATGCTAACGAAATGTGGAGAAGTTAGATGTTGGTGTGGATCAACGATAAACAATTAGCGGGAGATAGTGTTGTGGAGTCGATCATTTGTGAAAAGGCAAGGCAGTTGCATGCGAATCTCGTGAATAAAATGCCTGGAACAAGTGCTGTTGTTAGTGAATTTAAGGCCAGCAAAGGCTGATTTGAGAGATTTAAGAAACATAGTGGCATACACAGTGTTGAAGGTATGGTGAGTCTGCAAGTTCAGGCAAACGTGCGGCTGAAAAATTTGTGCATGAATTCAAAGAGTACGTAGAGGCTGAAGGATTCCTCCCTCAACAAGTGTTCAGTTGTGATGAAACAGGCCTCTTTTGGAAGAAAATGCCAAAGAGAACCTACATCACGCAGGAGGAAAAGACACTGCCAGGACACAAGCCTATGAAGGACAGGCTAACTCTCTTGCTCTGTGGTAATGCTAGTGGAGATTTCAAAGTGAAGCCTTTACTGGTGTATCACTCTGAAAATCCCAGAGTGTTCAAGAAAAACAGTGTCATCAAGAGTAAATTGTGTGTTGTGGAAATCTAATAATAAGGCATGGGTCACAAACCAAATTTTCATTGACTGGATCCATGAAGTGTTTGGCCCCAGTGTGAAAAAATACCTCCAGGAAAATAAATTGCCACTCAAGTGCCTCCTGGTACTGGACAATACTCCTGCTCATCCTCCAAACTTGGTAGACCTATTGTCTGTGGAGTTAAGTTTTATAACAGTGAAGTTCTTGCCTCCTAACACCACTCCTCTCATCCAGCCCATGGACCAGCAGGCCATTTCTAACTTCAAAAAAAACTACATGAAAGCAATGTTTCAAACGTGCTTTGAAGTGACCTTGGACAATGACTTGACTCCAAGAGAGTTCTGGAGGAATCACTTCAATATCCTCCATTGCATAAGCCTTATAGGTAAGGCTTGGCAGGGAGTGACTTCCAGGACTTGTGGCCAGAATGTGTCCTCGACAAGGATTTTGAAGGGTTTGAGGCTGATCCTGACCCTGTCGACCCTCTGCCTGTTGTGGAATCTATCGTGTCTTTGGGGAAGTCCATGGGGTTGGAGGTGAGTGGTGAGGATGTGGAAGAGTTGATGGAGGACCACAGGGAAGAGCTAACCACTGAAGAGCTGCAAGAGCTTCATCTGCAACAACAGACCACAGCTGAGGAACTTGGTTCAGAGGAGGAGGAAGAGAGAGGGAAGGATGTGCCTTCTTCAGCGATTAAGGACATTTGTGCAAAGTGGAGGGAGGTGCAAAGTTTTGTGGAGAAATACCACCCTGACCAAGCTGAAACAAGCCATATCTGCAACATGTTCACTGACAAAACCTTGTCTCACTTCAGGCAAATCTTAAGAGACGCCAGAAACAGAGCTCTCTGGACAGTTTTTTTGTGCAACAGGGGTCCAGTGACTCTCAAGCTGGTCCTAGTGCCATTAAAAGACAAAGAAGGGAAGTAACCCCAGAGAGGGCTTTGATACCTAAAGTCCTTATGGAGGGGGATTACCCTTCCAAACAATAATCAGTCCTCCCTCTCTCCTCCTCCCTGTCTTCCATACGCCAACAAGAGTCTTCAATAAAGGTATGTAATAGTGATTTAAATGTTCATTTATCCATTTCATTAGTCATTTTATTTAGTTCTCATTGTTTTGTGTATGTAAAGCTATAATTAATCTTTAAAAAAATTATTTTTTAATATTTTTGGGTGTTTGGAACGGATTAATTGTATTTATATTAGTTCTTATGGGAAATATTATTTCGGTTTTCGGCCTTTTCGAATTTAGGCTAACCTTCTGGAACAGATTATGGCAAATAACTGAGGGTCCACTGTATTAATTATTTTTAACAGTAAACTTTTTTTTAACCCCATTGGCCATCTTCAACTAAGGTAGGGTGACCTCCCCCCCCCAAAAAGAAGGGAAACATTCACCATCATTTGTTTAGTAGCTGTCTTGCCAGAAGTGCACAGACATCATTCAAATGACACTTTGAACTGTAACATCCACACCCTTCCTTCAAAATGCAGGCGTATTATTTTCTAAGCCTCATGTCTGGCTTACTGGTTTCCCTGAATTCCTTTGTTACTTTCTTTATACTCCAACATGTCTCCACGACATCTAATGTCCATTCACAAACACATGCATGAACACACGTAAATACACGCTCCTGCTGGATGCTCAAGCCCCTTCATGCCTCTTTCATGCCCTCCCTGCAACCATTCCTGAGATGATTCCATCTCCCTTCTGCCACCCTAGATTATACAGCCTTTTTGTCATTTTATTCTCTGTCCTCTCCAAATGCCCACACCACCTCAACCACTCCTCTACCCTCTGTCTAATACCTTTCGTAACTCCACACTTTTCTAATTTCTATACTAATAATTTCTAAAATTATATTTGCAGGTGTTTTTCAAGGAGATCTTTCTTAACATCCTTGAGGCAGGCAGTTCCAGCTTTCAACATAAGTGGATGGTAATCCAAGCACTAACACGGATCTGTGCTGATGCCCAGTCAGTTGTGGACATATATGTCAATTATGACTGTGATCTCAATGCTGCCAATGTTTTTGAAAGGTATATTACATTTTACAGTTCATATCACTCTGATAACTGCAACTCTTTTGACCTGATAACACATATAGCACATATTATTTGACACAACCCTCCTAAAATTATTATAGTATATGTAGTTCATATCACCCACAGCAAAATCTCTTAACCTCGTTACAGTACATTAATGTCACCCCTAGCAGTGGCAGCTTTGCTAAATGGGTACTGAGCAATCAAGGGGTTAAGTTTCTTTAAAAAAAATTAAAAGCTAATGAGGCAATTAGGTTTAATGCTTAGAAACTTAGGCAAAGAATTTCAGATAGGAAAGACATGGTGATATAAAGATGTGCAAGAGAGATGGATGCTGTCTTTTCTTTAAGAAATTTTAGAGTTATCTATTACCCTGTTTTTTCTTGTTTTTCTATATATGTACACTTTGTAAAATTTATTTTGCATTCTAATTTTATTTTACATATATCATTTTTTGAAAATACAGTAATAATCTTCCTTATGAGTGTGAACCACACAAGTTTTACACTGTTTTGTGAGTACAGTAATAATCTTCCTTATGAGTGTGATCATTTCCACTATTAAACTGTTATGTATATTTTTCACAGACTGGTGAATGACTTGAGTAAAATAGCTCAGGGAGGGCAGCCAGGAGAGTTTGGATTTACACTGCAACATGAGCGCAGCATGAGGATCAAGGGACTAGAGTGCCTTGTCTCCACCCTCAAGTGCATGGTGGAATGGTCCAAAGATCTTTATGTCAATCCAAATACACTTTCTAATCTAAGTAAGTCAAGATTTTGTCATCCTAGAAATGTTATGCAAGTAGATGCTGTTTAGGCACAGGTGTTAGTCATACCTTTGCACAATAAAACACCTGTATCCACGGATTCAGTTTCTGCAGTGTCAGTTTACTGTGGCCTGAAAATAACCTTTAATTTTGCTTAAAAATGGCTACAAAGCACAAAAGTAGTGATAGTGGCAGTTCCTCAAAGCCTAAGAGAAGCCATGAAGTGCTTCCCATCAGTGAAAAGCTGCTAATTCTTGACTTATTTTGAATAATTTATCAGTGAAACTATCATAGGTATGTATGTAAACAAAAAACGATTTACGTATAGGGGTCACTACTATCCACTGTAGGTCTTGGAACATGTCCCCTGTGGATAAAGGGGAGACTACTGTACCTTTAATGAGATAGAAGGCGGGGTAGGAGTCTTCCTAGAAAAGGTTTAAGGGAGGGGGTAAAGGAGGTTTTGTGGGCGAGGGGCTTGGACTTCCAACAAGCATGTGTGAGCGTGTTAGATAAGAGTGAATGGAGACGAATGGTTTTTGGGACCTGACGAGCTGTTGGGGTGTGAGCAGGGTAACATTTTGTGAAGGGATTCAGGGAAACCAGTTAATTGATTTAGTTGGACTTGAGTCCTGGAAATGGGAAGTACAATGCCTGCACTTTAAAGGAGGGGTTTGGGATAGTGACAGCTGGGAGGGACTATTCTCAGCTGTCGTATCTGAGTGTCTTGGCAAAGACAGTGATTATGTATGAGTGTGGTGAAAGTGTTGAATGTTGATGAAAGTATTTTCTTTTTGGGGATTTTCTTTCTTTTTGAGTCACCCTGCCTCGGTGGGAGACTGCCGACTTGTTGGAAAAAAAAAAATTACTAAAATTAAAAAGAGAAACTTTTGTTTGTCTTTTGGGGCCACCCTGCGCGGTGGGATACGGCCAGTTTGTTGAAAGAAAAAGTAGTAATGTGTGTACTGTACATTTATTTTACTTTCATATCATTTTGTTTTAGTCCTAGCTATATTTCACACTTAATATATGAAAGTGTAAACATTTCAGGCTTTTATATACGTATATGTACAGTGGTACCCCGACTTACGATATTAATCCGTCAGAGAGGGCATATTTTAAGGCGAAACAATCGTTACACGAATCAATTTTCCCCATAAGAAATAATGGAAATAAATTTAATCCGTCCAAGACTTCCAAAAGTAGTTAAATAAAATATTTTTTAGAACTTTTTGACATTAAATAATACAGAATTTAATAAAGAATACCTAAATACACATGTAAATATTGTACAATAACATGTCACTTACATTTATTGAAGAGTTGTTGATGTGTGGAGGACGGGAGGAGGGAGAAGGTAGAGTAGTATGCTAGTGTTTGGAAGGGGAATCCCTTCCATTAACACTGCAGGTATCAAGTTCTTTTCTGGGGTTACTGGCCTTTTCTTTGAATGCTACACTCCCTGCATGAATGCTACACTCCCTGCATGAATGCTACACTCCCTGCATGAATGCTACACTCCCTGCATGAATGCTACACTCCCTGCATGAATGCTACACTCCCTGCATGAATGCTACACTCCCTGCATGAATGCTACACTCCCATGCACTCCCTGCATCTGCTACACTCCCTGCATCCTTGCTACACTCCCTGCATCCTTGCTACACTCCCTGCATCCTTGCTACACTCCTGCATCCTTGCTACACTCCCTGCATCCTTGCTACACTCCCTGCATCCTTGCTACACTCCCTGCATCCTTGCTACACTCCCTGCATCCCTGCTACACTCCCTGCATCCCTGCTACACTCCCTGCATCTGCTACACTCCTGCATCCCTGCTACACTCCCTGCATCTTTGCTACACTCCCTGCATCCCTGCTACACTCCCTGCATCCTGCTACACTCCCTGCATCCTGCTACACTCCCTGCATCCTGCTACACTCCCTGCATCCTTGCTACACTCCCTGCATCCTTGCTACACTCCCTGCATCCTTGCTACACTCCCTGCATCCTTGCTACACTCCCTGCATCCTTGCTACACTCCCTGCATCCTTGCTACACTCCCTGCATCCTTGCTACACTCCCTGCATCCCTGCTACACTCCCTGCATCCTGCTACACTCCCTGCATCCTGCTACACTCCCTGCATCCCTGCTACACTCCCTGCATCTTTGCTACACTCCCTGCATCCCTGCTACACTCCCTGCATCCCTGCTACACTCCCTGCATTCCTGCTACACTCCCTGCATGCCTGCTACACTCCCTGCATCCCTGCTACACTCCCTGCATCCCTGCTACACTCCCTGCATTCCTGCTACACTCCCTGCATGCCTGCTACACTCCCTGCATGCCTGCTACACTCCCTGCATGCCTGCTACACTCCCTGCATCCCTGCTACACTCTCTGCATCTTTGCTACGCTCCCTGCATGCCTGCTACACTCCCTGCATGCCTGCTACACTCCCTGCATAAATGCTTCACTCCCTGCACATTCTTTACCACAGGCTTGGTACTAGGAGCTTTCTTGGGGCCCATGGTGGCTTATTTAGCAGTTGCAAGCACTAAAAACAGTGGAATAATGACAATATACTGGTATGAATGCGTGGGTGTGGGTGGGTGGTCGCTCTCACTTGTAAACAATAGCACACTGACGCTCCCTGGAGTGCACGCTCAGCTGGGCGCCAAGCGGACACGTCCGGTACGAATGTCGTTAGACGAAGCAAACATCGTAAGTCACAGTCAAATTTCTTACGTTATAAATATCGGTTATCGAAAATAACGTAAAATGATAACATCGTAAGTCGGGGTACCACTGTATTTAAAAGTGAAGAAAAGGTGATTCACTTGACATCAATTTTTGCTTTACAATGGTGGCCTGGAACATAACCTGCCATATAATCAGGGCCCTGCTGAATGTGATGTCTTTTTTGCATACATAAATGATAAAAAAAAATTTCATTGTAAACAAAGCCATATATACTGTATTACCTTTCAGCTTGTCATTAATTTTGAAGACTGGACTCTTTCCTACTGTTTACTTCCCTTTAAAATATATTTTTAAGATCATCTGCTGCATTCTCACATTTATATTATCAGGTCAAGAAAAGAAGAAAGAGTCTGACGAGACAGAAGTGACCCAGTCACTAGAGGAAAATCGTATTTCTCTAGCACGTCATGGGTCCCACAACTCCATCAGTTCCTTGCAGTCTTCATCCACTACTACCACTACTTCAGCTGTTGGAGTAGACAACCCGGAGCAGTTCCAGTCGCTCAAACATAAAAAAGAAATATGGGAGCAGGGAATCGAAATGTTAGTTTTCCTTTGCTTTTTTCAAAAGACATTTAAAAACTCTTGTATTTTCAACAGGCATTTAATATAAGCTTAATATATGCTTTTCATAATATTCTTCATTGTAGCATATCAAAAATTATATGTTTTGGCCTTCTTTCCCTTTACAACTAATTTCTTTTGTATCTTCAGCTGTGTTACTCTTGCCCTTACACATTATTTAGTATTGTTAAAAATATTAGTATGAAGGAAGTGAGTGCAATAATAGGAAACTTGGAGGTGAGAGCAGCAGCAGTAGAGGTTAATGGTATTAAGACTGAAATGCTGGCATGGTTGGTATGTTTGTTCAATGATTGTATGAAAGAAAAGTGCCCAAAAGTATATGAATTATAGGGAATTAAGTGTCGACACTAAAGTAAATTGCATGGTAGAATTGAGTGACAGTAATTAGATAAACAAAATATAATTGTTTAAGATAAGTGTATTTAGAAAAGTGTGAGGATACACGAGTAAAGTGTTTACATTCAAGAATATAACTGAGCAGTGCTTAACAAAATGGAATGAAACTTTATATTTCAGTTATGGATTTGGAAAATGAGTTTTGTGTGATTGTCCCCTCAAGGGAGGTTCCTTGATGCTAGAGATGGGCTTTGCACCAAATTGAACCTAGCCTCTCCATTCTTGGATCAAACCTTACAGCTTCCCATTTTCCCAGGCAGTGTATGACCTTAGGGCTTAGTGCTCCCTCATGAATGTAATAATTGTGTAATTGTGGCTCAGGAGTGCAGTATGGCAAGTTTTGCCAGTGTTTGCAGTAGTTACTGAAAGCTGTAATAAGTTTCTTTGAGGGAAGTCAGGCACAGGTTGGTGTTTACAGGATAATTGCAAAAGGATTTTCATAAGAATGAAATTTTAACATGACTGTCTGATGTTGCCATAGCTCTTATAGATGCAATTATAAGAGGTGAAGGCTATTGTGTTTAGGATAACTGTGGTTCTAAACAGTAGCACATTATATTTCAAGTAGTTAAAACTACTGTTTGTAGCTAATAGAAAATTGTGAAGCAAAGTTGCATGTGTTTGGAAGTGTGTGTAAAAAAAATAAGTTGAAAGAATTGAAAATTTAAGAGTTCAAAATGGAAGGAAGGAGTGTGGAAGAAGTAAATGTTTTCAAATGTTTGGTAGAGAATGTATCTGCAGACATGTCTGTTAAGGTTGAGGCAAATCAGACACTACATAGGGCCACTACTCTCATATTGAAATAGTTCTTACTTATATAGCTGTCTTGTATACAGTGGACCCTCGACTAACGATCTTAATCCGTTCCAGGAGCTAGACCTTTACACGAAAAAATCGTTATTCGAAACCTTATTTCCCATAAGAAATAATGTAAATACAATTAATCCGTTCCAGACATCCAAAAATATTCACAAAAAATACATTTTTTAAAGAATAACTATAGTTTTACATACAGAAAACACACAAATACTACATACAATATTAAATTTATAAATAAATATTGAAATAAACATTTAAAATAACATTTACTTACCTTTATTGAAGAGACTTGCTGGCATCTGGAAGATAGGGAGGAGGACAGGAGGAGGGGTTAGTGATTGGAAGGGGAATCCCCATTCCCTGCATGCCTGCTACACTCCGTGCATGAATGCTACACTCCCTGCATGCCTGCTACACTTCCTGCATGCCTGCTACACTCCCTGCATAAATGCTACACTCCCTGTATGAATGCTACACTCCCTGCATGCCTGCTACACACCCTGCATGCCTGCTACACTCCCTGCATGCCTGCTACACTCCCTGCATGAATGCTACACTCCCTGCATGAATGCTACACTCCCTGCATGAATGCTACACTCCGTGCATGCCTACTACACTCCCTGCATGAATGCTACACTCCCTGCATGAATGCTACACTCCCTGCATGAATGCTACCACTGGGGTGCCACTAGGAAGCTTCTTTGGACCCATGGTGACTTATTTCACAGTGACAATCACTAAACCACCAAAAAAGACAACAAATGTATTGTGAATGTTTGAAAGAGCGCGTTGGGTATTGTTCACTCAACTGTAAACAACGCGAGACTGCCATCCTGGGCGGAGGCGCGCAAGTGCAGGGCAGGCGGACAGGTCTGGTACGTATCGCTACCCGAGTAAAGATCGCTACACGAGAAAAATATTGACCGTAAAAAGCAATCGTTACCCGAAAAAATCGTTATTTGGAATGATCGTTACTCGGGGTTCCACTGTAGTTGTTTTAATTTTAATTTTTAATGAATTTTTCATGTTTATTCAAATCTACTGTAAATGTGTGTGTGTTTCCAGGTTTAACCGCAAGCCTCGGCGTGGTTTGGCATTCCTCCAGGCACAGGGGCTCTTGGGACAAACTCCAGAGGATATTGCCAAGTTCTTCCATGATGATGATAGAGTAGATAAAATGCAAGTTGGAGATTTTCTTGGTGATCCAGACCTTCTTAACAAAGAGGTGAGAATTTGTACATGTATGTCTTTACTTCATTAATTTCTGTCTTTTCTCTCTATAGTCTTTGATTAATGTTACTCTGAATAGTTTTTAAAGCTGCATCATTAAACATGTAACTAATCCTTGACTGATGTTTTTAATTTCCATTAGAGATGTGGTGACTTTGTTTAACCCTTTGGGGGTCGGTGCCGTACTAGTACGTTTTACGAGCAGGGGTTGGTGCCGTACTAGTACGCCCAAATTCTAGTGGCCTCAATTTAAGCAGAAAACGTCTGGTAGGCATACATATGAAAGAATGGGTTTGTGTGGTCAGTGTGCGCAGTATAAAAAAAATCCTGCAGTACACACTGCATAATGAGAGAAAAAAAACTCTGACTGTTTTTTTCGATTAAAACAGCGACTTTGCACTCGATTTTCGTATAGTATTTATTGATGTATTTTCGTTTTCTTGGTCTCATTTGATAGAATGGAAGCTATATTACAGAAATAGAGATGATTTTGATTGATATGACAATGACAAGTACCTTGAAATTGAGCTCAAAGTAGCGAAAATGTTCGATTTTTGACGATGTTCAAGAGTAAACAAATCACACCATGCCTCCAATACACATCAACTGGCGAGTCGTATATTCATGCACAAGTGCTCTGATATTATTTATACCATTTTTACAATGATGCAGTTGTATACATAACAGTAAATCTTCTATTTTTTGTTAGAATAAAAATTCAAAATGAAGAGCAAAAGTAATGGAACAGGGGCCTGGAGACGTGACTAATGAACAGAAAACATGTTATTTTAGTGCCAGGAATGTCTGCCTTGTTTACTCTGGACCCTATTTTGAAATTGGCATCGTTTGAAATTTGTGTGAAATTGGAAAATTGCCATTTTCTGACCACTATTTTGGGTAGATGAAATTGGTAAATAGGCGGTTTCTTGTACTCACTCGATAGAAGAAATGGAGTTCTAGCGAAATAGCTATAATTTTAGGAGACTGAAACGTTGGAATTTGTCGAAAATAGGGCTCAAAGTGGGCAAAATCGCCGATGCGCAAGTGTCATGGCTACCGCAAACTTCGCGAAAGCATAATTCCGTTAGTTTTCGATCAAATTTCATAATTTTGGTGGCGTTATGATCGGAAAAAGATTCTCTATCATTTCATAAGAAAAAAATAATTTTTTTTTTCCAAAAAATTTTCGACCCCAGGAACACTTTCCTGAGAAGGCCTGTCGACCCCCAAAGGGTTAACATTACCAATTTTCTCAGACACACACTGATAGTTATCAGTTTATCTTAATAGTGTTACCCAAATGCTTGTGCTTGTGTTTTTGGGGCTGTTTAGGCATCAGTTTTATTGAAGAAATTGGAAAAATTAAATTTTTAATTTCATGGCATAAATGTGAGGCCTCATCCAGTTGGTTTCAAACTTTCAACGTCAAAAATCTTGAAAATGTGACTTCTGAACAGCTTCAAACTTAGTGGTTGTATGTTTTGTGATAAAGAAAGCCTCTTCTGATTCTCATTTAACTTTCAAAGCTGGTGTATCTTAGTGGAAAACTGGTGCAGTAAGTTAAAACATTTAGGCTGTGTGAATACCATCTTGTCGTTTTTATTGAAGAAATTAATAGTGTTGCAGCCTGCAGATTAGGAGGAGGTGTGGGGTTACCAAAAATGTTATTTAAAGGGTGGAGAAGGCATTGTTGAGGTTGTTTGGAAATACAAAATGGGTGGAGCCCAATAAGATGACTAGGAGGGTATATAAATCTGGGATTTATATACCCTCCTAGTCAGGAGAGATAGAGAGATCATTCCAGGAAGAGTTAAAGGAAAGGGGGTAAGGGAGGTTTTGAGTGCTAGGAGCTTGAACAGCTATTCTTGGAGACCATTCTCAGATCACGCACCAACTGAAACACAGGCATAGTAGATATATTCATGGTAAAGTACTAATCTCTCAAGGATCCTACAGGATCTAGGGAATGGAAGTTATTTTTATCCAAGGAAAAAATTCTTTTTACTCTAATCACCTGTGGTCCTTCATCATATGATTTTGTCTGATCTTAGTATTTTTCCCATAAATTAAAAAACAAGTCTACTTAAATCATTTTGTTAGTAAGTGTGTGTAGTACAGTGGACCCCTGGTTTACGTACTGCTCCAAACTCGAACAATTATGTAAGTGTACAGTGGACCCCCGAGTTCCGTAAACCCCGGAAATCGTACATTTATGTAAGTATAATATTGTAAGTGCTTGTGGAAAAGTATTTTTGGGGGTCTGAAATAGACTAACCTACGTGACATTTTTCCTTAAGGGAGTAAATTCGTTCGGTAATGGCACTTGAGCAGACTTCAGGAGTGAAGTTTTTACGAAACTCGGGGTCCACTGTATTTTTGTAAGTGCTTTTGTAAGTGTATTTTGGGGTCTTAAAGGACTAATCTATTTTACATTATTCCTTATCGGAACAAATTCGTTTGGTAACGGCACTTAAACAGCATTCTGGAACTAATTAATTATGTAAACCGCGGTACCACTGTATTAATAATTGTTGTGTGTTTTCATGTGTACAATATTAATAATTGTGTATTTTCAGACTATGTGTGCATATATCGATCAAATGGATTTTCATGACCGTGATTTTGTTCCTGCTTTACGAATGTTCCTGGAAGGATTCAGATTACCTGGAGAAGCGCAGAAAATTGATCGTCTGATGGAAAAGTTTGCCTCTAGATACTGCGAGTGTAATGCTAAGTTAGTGTGTTAAAAATTTTTTGCTTACTTGTCCTGTATGTTGAATCAGAAAAAAGTAATTGTTTGGGGGCAATCAATATTAGATATTAATAGTATTAAAACTATGATTGAAAAGCATACTACTGATAGTATGGAAGAGAAAGCACAGGTGCAGTGCAAGGGTTATCCTCTTCCTTGGATCAAACTTGAATGCTACCCTTTCTTCAGGCACTATGGCCCAATGGGTGTAGCCCCTCAAGGGAGGTTCCTTGACGCTGGTGACGGGCTCTTGATCTAGGGAATTGGATCTGTGCTCCAGTTCCCTGAATTAAGCCTGAATACTTTCCCCTCCTCCCCCCACAGGTGCTGTATAATCCTATGGGTTTAGCACTTCCCCATGATTGTAATAATATGGGTGTAGCACTTCTCCCTGATTAAATAATATTGTGGGAATGTTTTGCTCTGGTTTATAAAGATATGAGGAAGCACCAGGACATATTAGAGAACATTTCAGTCCTGGGACCTTGCTGTCTTCAAACCATGTGTTGGTATCACTTACTAAGGTTTATATGAGATGCTAAAGCTCTACATAGAAGGGAAACAGTGTCATGATAGAAGCTTGTTCTGTACCTGTCTCTTTTTCTGCAAAGTATTAGAATTAGTTGAATTAAAAATTTAGCTAATGAGTGATGGAGAAGGTGAGATTGCCTTCTTTTCACTGGTGGGAAACAGCTGAAATTGATTTTTATATATAGTTTTTTTTTTTTTTTTCAACAAGTCGGCAGTCTCCCACCGAGGCAGGGTGACCCAAAAAGAAAGAAAATCCCCAAAAAGAAAATACTTTCATCATCATTCAACACTTTCACCACACTCATACATAATCACTGTCTTTGCAGAGGAGCTCAGATACGACAGCTGAGAATAGTCCCTCCCAGCTGTCACTATCTCAGACCCCTCCTTTAAAGTGCAGGCATTGTATTTCCCATTTCCAGGACTCAAGTCCAACTAAATCAATTAACTGGTTTCCCTGAATTCCTTCACAAAATGTTACCCTGCTCACACTCCAACAGATCGTCATGTCCCAAAAACCATTCGTCTCCATTCACTCCTATCTAACACGCTCACACATGCTTGCTGGAAGTCCAAGCCCCTCGCCCACAAAACCTCCTTTACCCCTTCCCTCCAACCTTTTCTAGGATGAACCCTACCCCGCCTTCCTTCCCCTACAGATTTATACGCTCCCCAAGGTGAGTGGTGCGTTGAGGTATCTGTGGAGACAAAAAACGTTATCCATGGAGGCAAAGAAGGGAATGTACGAAAGTATAGTGGTACCAACACTCTTATATGGGTGTGAAACATGGGTTGCAAATGCTGCAGCGAGGAGACGGCTGGAGGCAGTGGAGATGTCCTGTCTAAGGGCAATGTGTGGTGTAAATATTATGCAGAAAATTCGGAGTGTGGAAATTAGGAGGAGGTATGGAGTTACTAAAAGTTAAAAAAGTAAACTAATTTTTATAATAATACAAGAATGCCGTATTGATTATTGAGGTTGTGAGTTCCTTGATCTCAGAAGACGGGTTCAGCGGTCAGTGGGGTAATAAACTCATAAAGACAAAGGTTCCAAATTATTTTTTATTTGCCTGAAATTTCCTTTATAGAGTTACTCGTTATATTTACAGTGCAACCCTGTTATTTGTTAAGGTTAGGTCCAGTTAGCTGGACTTGAGTCCTGGAAATGGGAAGTACAATGCCTGCACTTTAAAGGAGGGGTTTGGGATATTGCCAGTTTGGATGGACTTCTAAACTGTCGTGTCTGAGCGCCTCTGCAAAGACAGTGATTATGTATGAGTGATGGTGAAAGTGTTGAATGATGATGAAAGTATTTTCTTTCTTTTTGGGGATTTTCTTTTTGGGTCACCCTGCCTCGGTGGGAGATGGCGGACGTGTACGAGCTGTTTAAATGATTTTTGGTCATATCACTTTAAATATTTCTCTGATCTTGTTAATGTGGATAATAGTCAAGATTGAGCACATTTTGAATGAAAACCTTTGATTATTTTCCATTTTAGAGTTGTGTGCCAAGTAACAATTTAAGGGTTTTTGTGCCAGGCAACATTTAGGGATTGTGTGCTAAGCAATAATTTAATTTAAACAACAATTAAAGGTCGTGTGTCAAGCAACACTTAGGGGTCATGTGCCAAGCAAGAATTATGGGGTTGTACAAAGCAAAAAGACAGTGGGCATCAAGGAAAACTGAATAATCGAAAATATTTGCTGAATGGCCTTCAGTAAACGTATAATTGAATCACCTGGATCACGAAGTACTTGAGTTCAGGCTTCGACTCTGTATTAATACTGTATAATGAAGATGTTTTTACTAGGGTGCTTGCCATTTAGCTATCTAGATCTTACATATGTTGTTATGCCATTGATAATTCTTCTTTCAACAAAACAGTCGTATCCCACTGAGGCAGGGTGGCCCAAAAAGAAAAAGAAAAGTTTATCTTTTTAAATTTAGTAACATATACTGTACAAGAGAAGGGAGTTACTAGCCCCTTGTTCCTGGCATTTTAGTCACCTCTTGCAACATGCATGGCTTACGGAGGAAGAATTCTCTTCCACTTCCCCATGGAGATAAGCGGAAATAAACAAGAAGAAGAACTAGTAAGAAAATAGAAGAAAAACCAGAGGGGTGTGTACATATATGCTTGTACAGGAGGCCCTCCACATTCGCGTGTTCCACTTTCACAAGCTTCGAACATTCGCGAATGCCCAGCCGTCTATTATTGGCAGTGACGCTGGCAGTAAAGAGTTAGAATCCACACACTAAAATCATCATGCAATGCAGTTACACTCCATATAATCACCTCCATTCAACTGTCATCAGTAACTGCATAGCTAACTATCATCACCATCATCATTGTCTTCATCATCACAAGTCATCGGAGTTCGTCTGCCTAACCTTACGAGTGGCGAGTGTTTTGTTTGTTCATTATTTGTTATTAAACCATAACATGTAACAATATTTTACGATGTTTTTATGTGTTTTATGATTGTTCATGGTTCAATAGGTTAAGGAAGCAGTATTGTTAGGCTCAGTAAATGCTATTACAGTGGACCCTCGGTTTTCGTTGAAAATTCTTTCCCGAATGCTGTTCGAGTGCTGTTACCGAACAAATTTGTTCCCATAAGGACAAATGTAAATTAGATTATTTGTTTCAGACCCCCAAAAATACACTTACAAAAGCTCTTGCAAAAATACACTTACATAATTGTTCGAGTTTGGAGGTGAACGAAAACCGATGGTCCACTGTATTATATTTCCCTACAATATATTTGCGTACCAAATATTCACAAATTTTCAACATTCACGAGGTTCTTGATTCCCTAACCCTCATGAATGTGGAGGGCCTCCTGTACATACATGTGTGTATTGATAATGTATGTAAATTTGGTGTTAATGGGTGGATAGGGTTTGTTGTGTAACTTGTAGGAGGGTGTGAAAAGGGCATAAGTTCCTCATTTTTTTGGTTTAGCAGTTATAAACCTAATGGCAGAATGAAGGGAAATAGAGGTGATTAGAAAGTAGATGGGTGGTTGTAGATGTGAGACTAGGAGAGAGACAGAGGAATATGAACATTCAGAACTATATTTGTGATACACAATTGAAGACATTTTCAGTGCAAATTTTAGTTACCTGGTTGCAAATTAATACATTTTCTTTTTTATCTGTAATGCTGTTTTTACTTGTACTTGGAAGGACAGTAATGGGTATATATGTATTTATATTTTGCAGTGTTGGTCTGTTTGCGAGTGCGGATACAGCATATGTGCTTGCATATTCCATTATTATGCTGACTACAGATTTACACAGTGTGCAGGTCAAGGTAAATGCTTTATCTTGTTTAAGTATTTGTTTTGTTTATGGCAAATATATAAAACAAACAAACAAACAAATTTTATTTCATTGCAGGTTACATGGGTATTGGAAGTTACAATGTAAATTGAGTGCAAGGAGAGCCACTGACATGCCATGGCATTAGGGGCAGCTTATTCTAGTCCTTAAACAGGTACGTGGTACCGGTTTACGATGGTCCAAACTCACCTTTATGTAAGTTTATTTTAAATGCTTTGTAAGTGTAATTTGGTCAAAGGACTAGTCTATTTAACTTTTCTTAAGGAGATAAATTTTGAATGGCAGACAGCATTCTGAATGAAATATTAAACCGGTACACTGTACTTATATTAGAAATTTTGAGTTTATTCTAGTTAAAATTATTTTCAAAATTACAATATGATGAAATTTTACTGTTTAAATTATTATATAATGATATTAGATCTTAGATTGTTACAGGTGTTAAGATTCTTGAATGATAATATGGAATTGAGATTATCTTAAGGAAAATAACATTGAGCATTTTGACATTAACTTATAATATGAGTAGGGGTAACATAATAGTAACATATTATTAAAAATTGAGATTATCGTATAGGAAAGTAACAATGAGCATTTTTCAAAGTAGTTTATAGCATGATCATTTAGGTTTGGGTGAGTAGGTGGTTTTTTAGTTGAGTCTTAAATTGATTTTCAGACAAGATTATCTTAATATTTACTGGTAATGAATTCCAGATTCTGGGGCCCTTTATGTGCATAGAATTTTTACATAGGTTGATATGAACACGGGGTATATCAAAAAGTGATCTGTGTCGTGTGTTGTGGTCATGGGTCCTATTAAAGTTGGTGAGGAGAGTTTTGAGCAGAGGGTTTATATTAGAGTGTAAAGTTTTATATATGTAGTAGGCACAAGAGTAAGTATGAATGTTCTTTACGGTGAGTAGTTTGAGACTTTTGAATATTGGTGGAGTATGCTGTCTAGAGTGGGAATTTGTTATCATTCTGACTGCGGCCTTTTGTTGTGTTATGAGTGGTCTAAGGTGATTTAACGTTGTTGATCCCCATGCACAGATTCCATAGGTGAGATACGGGTAGATAAGTGAATGATAGAGTGCAAGGAGAGCTGATTGAGGTACATAATAGCGTATCTTTGATAATATGCCTACTGTCTTCGAGATTTTCTTGGAAATTTGTTGTATATGTGTTTGGAATTTAAGGCTACTGTCAAGGTGGATTCCTAGGAATTTTCCCTCTGTGAGTCTTGTGATGGGTGTACCATTAAGTGTTATGTTATGTTAAGTGGAACATTTGTGACTTTGCTTCCAAACTGTATGAAGTAGGTCTTGTCAGTATTGAGAGTAAGCTTGTTAGTCGTCATCCATGTTGATATTTTCTGTAATTCGGCATTAACAGTGTTGGCCAGTATAACTGGATTTGGGTGAGAGAAGACATATGTTGTGTCATCTGCAAATAAAATGGGTTTGAGTAGTTGTGATGCATTCGGTAGGTCATTTATGTAAATGAGGAATAGGAGTGGCCCCAGGACACTTCCTTGAGGGACTCCGATTGTAATTGGTTGTGTGGAAGAGTTCTCTCCATTTGTGTACACGTATTGGCTTCTGTTGGTGAGGTATGATTTTAGGTAGTTGAGTGGGTGCCCCTTATACCATAGTGTGCTAATTTTGTGAGCAGTAAATCATGGTCGACTGTATCAAAAGCTTTGCGGAGATCAATGAAGATTCCCAGTGGGACTTCTTTTTCTCAAGTGCTGTATATATTAACTCCAACATGTGTGTAATAGCATCGTTTGTGCTCTTGTTTGTCCTGAATCCAAATTGACAGGGGTTGAGTACATTGTGTGAGACGAGGTAGGAATAGATTTGTCTATGAATTAATTTTTCGAAGATTTTAGAAAGCAATGGTAAATTAGAAATTGGTCTATAATTATTCAGGTCTGTTTGATCACCTCCTTTGTGGATCGGGGTGACCCTAGCTATTTTGAGAATTGATGGAAAGGTAGAGGCTTCAATGGATTTATTGAATAGTGTTGCTATGATTGGTGACAGTACCTGTGAAGCTTTTTTGTACATAAAAGTAATGGTTCCCTTCACTTGATTTGTTAAATACGTAATGGTTCCCTTCACTTGATTTGTTAAAAATTGGATTGCAGGATATCAGGAGTGTGTATTTTAAAGGAGAACTTGGTCATGGACTTAACAATTCATAACTTTATTTATTCACATCTGGTTACTCAAATTATATTTTTTTAACACACTGGCTGTCTCCCACCGTGGCAGTGTGACCCGAAAAAAAACACTTTCACCATCATTCACACTATCACTCATTCCAGAGGTGTGTATGACAGTGATAGTGTGAATGATGGTGAAAGTGTTTCTTTTTCAGGTCACACTGTTTCAGTGGGAGACGGCCAGGGTGTTCAAAAATTGTAAATTTGCGTAGAACTTTAGATGCAATGATTTGTGAACATCAATTTGAATGCCCCACATATACAGCACCTCTTTTCAGTGTTGCACATTTTCATTAATGAGGAACAGAAATAGAGTCTAAAGTTAACAGAAGCTTGAGTCACTAAATGCTATAACATCATTGAAGAGATAAAAGGAAGCTTCACTGCTGCATCACCACTTCCTAAACTACTTTCAGATAAGGATACATGAAATGAATTAGTTCCTATTTTCACTTTTTTTTTATCTTATTACCTTTTTCTTCATTAAAGTGTAGCCCTGTGTATCTGTTATATTTGCAAAATCCTTTTTAGGAAAATTTCCATCTCGAATATAGTGTACAGAGTGCTCTTAACTTTGTGCTTCCACATGTGTATTATAATCAGCACTTTGATCTGTGTAACATTAAACTCTAATTAAAGAAGTGTCCTGCTGTTTAAATGATACTTATGACACAATGTTTGGTCCAGTAGTTGTCTTCAGATTTTTTTTAGGCAGTCCACTATTAGGCAACATAAGACTATCTGGGGCCTAATCATATCTTAAATGTTTTCTGCTAGATTAAACTCTGGCTATTGAGTGTACTTTTCTGTTTCTGGAAAAAAGAAGAAGAAAAAATCTTGCTTGCACTTTAGGAAATACACACTTGTGCAGTATTGTATGGGTAGCTTCATGTATACATTAAATGAATGTTAAAAGTAGAGATAAATATATAAATAAATTTAGGATTGATAAAAGAACTGTGGAAGAGAAGCAGTAATGTAGTGTTTGCAAGATAATATAGCATTTCATGTAAGGCAGACAGTTAGATTGCTGTTATTACATAAGCTTCAACTCAATGACTGGTTGAGTATCCCTTATCAGAAATACTTGGGGTCCGGATTTTGGAATATAATGAGATACCTTGAGGATGGGAATAAAATCCAAACATGAAATTTATTTATATTTCATATAAACCTTACACACGTAGTGTATAAGATTTATATTTTTAACAACATAAGCAGCACAGCAGCATCAGTAGAATACATGTACCTACATCAGCTATCAAACAACAACAAATATGGTACGTTGTTTATTATCACTGTTACCCTTAGAGGTATCTATAGGCCTTTTGGGCATTTTCAACAAAATCTTCACACTACAGAGCAGACAATAAGCACAAAACACATGGTAATCATAATGAGTAATGCATGTAGGTCTAGCGGTGACAACTGTTGATAACAAACTGGCAACAACAGAGCATCAGAGCCCCTCCCAGGGTATGTAAGGTTATAACTGTCTGGGTATGCAGAGACCTGCACAACACCTGGGAACCTCCCCATAGTCAACTCTAATTTTTCATTTGTCACATCATGTCGGTGCTTGAAAAACGTTTTGGGTTTCAGAGGTTTTCGAATTTTGGATAAGGGATACTCAGCCTATTACAACCTCAGGTTCAATGGCCTGTTATCCTGAGTGTAAAAGGGAGCTTGGAGCAAAGAAACACAGTAGAAGATTGCTTTGAAATTGTATTTCCTTCACCAATCAGTTATGAATATATAAGACTTTTGTCTTTTCCTTCACCAATTAAATAGAAAAGGGCTTTACATATATGTACACTATATACAGAAATAGTAGTATTTAGTGCACGCCACAGTTGTCAAGGCAAAACAGCAGCCAAAAGACAAACAACCTTCCACAACCAGCTCTATGCAGGAATTCCAATGACAAACTGCGAGTGGTATCCACGTCACCTTTGTCATTGTTAAACTCGCATTTTAATTGGCTGAACCGAGTCGTTGATTTGATGATGGGGCCCCATCGCCAAACCCTTAACGATGGTTCGCTGGTTGGAGGGGAGCCTATGTGGGTGTGTTTAACATGCTCCGAATAAAGATTACATACTCTTTGCATGCAACACCCCCACCCCAAGAAGGCTCAGGACTAGACTTCCACCTCAAATGAGTAGAGTGCCGCCATGGCACATTATAATAAGGGGACCGCCTTTTCCCTCAACCATCCCGCTCATTAGATAAAACTAAACTTTTCTCGAGACATAAAGTCCAGCTTTAAACTTAAGAGTGAGACAGCAGACGGTTGGGCTAGCGTAGGTCCAAGGTGCCTGCGGTCGGTAGCAGGGCACCTCCCCACTAAAAAAAAAAACCCCACTAGGGTAAAAAAAAAGGGCTGGTTCCACCCAAAGTCCCTAACACATCCTAACTAAATGCAATGACTTCTGGACAACACATCAGCTAACGTATTATTTTTGCCAGCGATGTGTATGATTTTTACATTGTAGGGTTGCAACCTAATACTCCAACGCATGAGTCTCGTATTTTTGTTTTTCATGTGTTGGATGTAAACCAGAGGGTTGGAAAAATAAACACATAAGCAGTATAATGTGATCCTTTATTGACAACATTTCGCCCACGCAGTGGGCTTTATCGAGTCACAGACAGATCTACCTGGAAAATGAGTAACATGAATATATATAGGGTATAGTCAGGTGGAGAAAGCTGCATGTGACAGTCTTAAAAGTAGTGTGATAGTTAAAAACTTTGTGTGACTTAAAGGACCTGCAGTGTTCCATTCTTGAGTTCTAGGTGGGATAGCGTTGAAGAAGTTTCTTGGCAATAGGTTCAGCTATGTTGTAGAAGCCGTTGTTCTGGTTGAAGTTGTTGGATACACAGATAAGTGATGATTCCAGGATTCTTCGGTATTGCGTGTTGTCTTCTCTGGCGATGAGTCTTGCATTTCTGTAGTTGATTAAATGGTTGTGTAAATTTCGGTGTTGAATACAGGCATTTCTTGAGTCGTCAGATCTGCCTGCGTACTGGTGTTCTGAAATGCGTGTTTGGAGGTCTCTGGATGTTTCGCCGACGTATAATTTGCTGCAGCCTTTACAAGGGATTGTGTATACCCCTGTCGTGGATTGAAGCTTTTCCTGTCTGTTACTGGTAATGTCCTTGATGGTGGTGGATGTGGAGGTGGATACTCGGAATGAGGTCTTAGAAAAAATGTTGGAAACGTGTTTGGAAATGGAGTTGGTGGGAAGGACTATGTATCTCTTCTCAGCAGTGTCTTCTCTGGGTGTGTTGAAGATGTTTAATGCCCGTCGTCTGCAGTCTCTAATGAAGTGACGAGGATAGTGAAGTTTGGAAAAAACTTGTTCAATGAGGGAGCATTCTTCTTCAAGGAACTCACTGCTGCAGATTCTGAGTGCGCGCAGGAAAAGCCTATAATTACACCACATTTAGTTTTGGTGTCGTGGTGAGAGTAGAAGTGGAGAAGATCGTGTTGATTGGTAGGTTTTCGATAGACTTTAAAATTATAGGCTTTTTCCTGCGCGCACTCAGAATCTGCAGCAGTGAGTTCCTTGAAGAAGAATGCTCCTTATTGAACAAGTTTTTCCAAACTTCACTATCTCGTCACTTCATTAGAGACTGCAGACGACGGGCATTAAACATCTTCAACACACCAGAACAGGAAGAGATACATAGTCCTTCCCACCAACTCCATTTCCAAACACGTTTCCAACATTTTTCTAAGACCTCATTCCGAGTATCCACCTCCACATCCACCACCATCAGGACATTACCAGTAACAGACAGGAAAAGCTTCAATCCACGGCAGGGTATACACAATCCCTTGTAATGGCTGCAGCAAATTATACGTCGGCGAAACATCCAGAGACCTCCAAACACGCATTTCAGAACACCAGTACGCAGGCAGATCTGCGACTCAAGAAATGCCTGTGTTCAACACCGAAATTTACACAACCATTTAATCAACTACAGAACGCAAGACTCATCGCCAGAGAAGACAACACGCAAACCGAAGAATCCTGGAATCATCACTTATCTGTGTATCCAACAACTTCAACCAGAACAACGGCTTCTACAACATAGCTGAACCTATTGCCAAGAAACTTCTTCAACGCTATCCCACCTAGAACTCAAGAATGGAACACTGCAGGTCCTTTAAGTCACAAAGTTTTTAACTATCACACTACTTTTAAGACTGTCACATGCAGCTTTCTCCACCTGACCCAGCATTCTCCACCTGACTATACCCTATATATATTCATGTTACTCATTTTCCAGGTAGATCTGTCTGTGACTCGATAAAGCCCACTGCGTGGGCGAAACATTGTCAATAAAGGATCACATTATACTGCTTATGTGTTTATTTTTCCATTGTGTCGGTATTTTATACCATTTATTTCCAAACCAGAGGGTTGTGGTCGCTGTAGATGGTGACCACTTGAGAGGACTGGCCCACGTATACATCAAAATGCTCTAATGCCAGAAGTAGAGCCAGGGCCTCCTTCTCTATAGTGGAGTAGGCCCTCTGGTGTGGTTGGTATTTGGCCAAAAAATATGCCACAGGCTGCAACCCATCATCCCCAGATTGCAGAAGCACTGCCCCCACCCCAGACTCACAAGCATCTGCCTGCAAAAAGAAAGGTTTTGAAAAGTCTGGAGACAAAAGAATGGGTGCAGTACAAAGTAATCTCTTTGCTTTTGTAAAAGCATCTTGACATTCTGGGGTAGAATTAAAGGGAACTTTGTGACTGGTAAGTGAGGTTAGAGGTGCAATAATATCTGCAAAATTTTTACAGAATCTTCTATAAAACCCTACCATCCCTAGAAAACGTTGAAGGGATTTCCTGTCAGGGGGAACTGGATTTCATTTGTCACATCATGTCGGTGCTTGAAAAAAGTTTTGGGTTTCAGAGGTTTTCGAATTTTGGATAAGGGATACTCAGCCTGTACTGTAAGTTATTATAACTAATATATTTTATAATCTACAGCATAAAATGACAAAAGAACAGTACATCAAAATGAACCGAGGTATCAATGATTCCAAAGACCTTCCGGAGGAATATCTCTCCATTATATACGATGAAATTGCTGGCAACGAAATAAAAATGAAGGCCACCTCTACTAAACTGGGAAAACAAGGTAACTTCAACTGGGAAAACAAGGTAACTTCACAGCAGTGTCCAATACAGATAGCAATGGAAAAATAAATAATAGTTTAATACTATTACAAAGTTTAATGTTTATTTTCACCTAACTTACAACTGAACTTTTTTTTTCTGACCTTTCAGCTGTTGCAAATGAGAAGAAACGTAAATCCCTCTTCAATTTAGAAATGGAAACCATATCAATAACAGCTAAGTCTCTGATGGAAGCCGCTTCACATGTTGATGCCACCTTTACCCTGGCAACCCACGTAGAGCATGTCCGACCAATGTTTAAGGTTATTATGTAGTGTTTTATTAGTGCATTTATCAAAGCTTTTCCTCATTTAATCCTGTTTTAAGTAATGGAAGAAGTGAATGTGTTGGAATATTTGGGAGTAGGCTTGTCAGCAGGTGGGTTTATGAAGGAGGTAAACCATAGAATTGATGAAGGAAAAAAAGGTGGGTGGTGCATTGAGGTATCTGTGGAGACAAAGAACATTATCCATGGAAGCAAAGAAGAGAATGTATGAAAGTATAGTGGTACCAATATTCTTAAATGGGTGTGAAGCATGGGCTGTGAATGCTGCAGTAAAGAGGAGACTGGAGGCAGTGAAAATGTTGTGTAAGGGCAGTGTGTGGTATAAATATTATGCAGAGAATTCATAGTGTGGAAATTAGGAGGAAGTGTGGAGTTACTAAAAGTATTAGTCAGAGGGCTGAAGAGACGTTGAGGTGGTTTGGTAATTTAGAGAGGATGGAGCAAAATAGGATGACTTGGAGGGTGTATAAACCTGTAATGGAGGGAAGGAGAGGTAGGGGGTCATCCTAGGAAAGGATGGAAGTACAAAGTAAGAGGTTTTGTGTGCAAGGGGCTTGGACATACAGCAGGCATGTGTGACCATGTTAGATAGGAGTGAGTGGAGATGAATGGTTTTTGAGGCTTGACAAGCAAGGTAATATTTTGTGAAGGGATTCAGGGAAATTAGTTAGTCGGAATTGAGTCCTGGAGGTGGGAAGTACAGTAGTACCTTGGTACTCAAACTTCGTTCCAGAAGGCTGTTCGAGTACCGAACAAATTTTTCCTATAAGGAATAATTAGCCCTTTCACTGTCGAGACTTGCTCTCAGTGTTGAAGAATTTAAAAAAAAAAAAGTTTTTTCTCATGAAATGATAGAGAATCTTTTTCCGGTGGTAATGAAACCAAAAGTATGAAATTTGATGGAAAACTTTTGGAATTATGCTCTCGTGAAGTTAGCGTTCTCGGCAATATTTACGCATCGGTGATTTCACCCACTTTGAGCCCTATTTTTGGCCAATTTCATTGTTTCAGTTGGCCAATTACATACACAATCAATTTTCCTCATTTAAATTAATTGAAATGCCATTAATCCATTCCAGCGGAATTCCTGCTCTCTGGAGCTAATATCAACTCTACAGATTATTTATCTATCACAATTCATGTAATATGACATAATAAACAATATAATTAACACAGAAACATGATATATACTCTAGAATGAATAAAATAGGCCATAATATGGCAAGTGGTGGTGGTGGAGGCAGCCATTCCCTCTCCCACTCTGACTATAGTATCTTCCCATGCTCTTATTATAAAAGAGAATGAAGTGTTTGTGAGGCTAAGTGCACTAGATCACTAGTTTCATAAGGAAAACACTGAAACAATGTACAGTGGTACCCTGAGTTTTGTACAGCTCCCAACTCAAACAATTATGTAAGTGTATTTTTGTAAGTGATTTTGTAAGTGTATTTTTGGGGGTCTGAAATGGAATAATCTAATTTACATTATTCCTTATGGGAACAAATTCGTTGGATAATGACACTCGAACAGCATTCTGGAATGAATTATGGCCGAAACTCGGGGTACCATTGTATAAAAACATAATAAAACATAATAGAGAATGTAAAGAAATGAACTGTTTATATAAGTGTACTTACACACTTGGAGCAGAGATGGTGGCGGAGGTTGAGGGTGGCAGTGCGGCATATGATGTCAGTGGCCCTGTAAATCTCAAACAACATTGGAGGAGTTAGTTTTGTTTCGTTCTTTTTTCTGCCGCTTAATCGCTTAACATACTTGCTACACTTAATGCTACACTTTATCGCTGAATTTAACTGATGCAATTTGTTTTGTTTTACTTTTTTTTCACTTCACTTTTCACTGATTTTTGACCTTTTCTCCACGCTTTCCTCACTTTCATCTGCAGGGCGTTTCAATAAAAACCTGTCCAAGGAGGTTTGTTTCAGCGTCCCTTTCAGAATGTTTCGGAAATGAATTAGGCAAGTGTCATTAAATAGCTCCGACGAACGAGCAGTTGCAACTTTCTGTGGATTGTTTCCTTTCAATAAACTCTGAAAGTCTCTCCCAGATTCCCAACATTTCCTTTATCTCATTTGTAGAGATAACCTCCTCCACATCTGGCTCCTCAACAGTACAAATGTCCTGCAAAACCTCCTGATGCTGCTGCATATGCAGTTCATCTATCTCCTCCGTCGTCAGTTCCTTGGAGTGCTGCTTGATGAGCTCGTTCACATCTTCATCCACTTCCATGCCCATGGACTTTCCGAGGGACACAATCTCCTCCACCACTGCCGCTTCGGGTTCGAATCCTTCAAAGTCCCTTTCAGACACAACCTCAGGCCACAGCTTCTTCCACGCAGATGTCAAGGTCCTTCTTGTAACACCCTGTCAGGCCATATTTATAATTCTGAGGCATATCACGATCTTATAGTGGTCCTTCCAGAACTCTCGAAGAGTCAAGTTTGTGCTCTCTGTCACGTCAAAGCAGCGGCGGAACAGGTGCTTGGTGAAGAGCTTCTTGAAATTAGAAATCACCTGCTGGTCCATGGGCTGCAGGATAGGGGTGGTGTTGGGTGGAAGGTAGAGAACCTTTATAAACTTGAACTCTTCAAGGATGTCGTCTTCGAGGTTCGGTGGGTGAGCAGGTGCATTGTCCAGGACGTCAAGGGCTTGCAGAGGTAGGTTATTTTCCTGGAGATACTTCTTAACGGCAGGACCAAAGACCAGGTTTACCCACTCCACAAAGAACTGCCTGGTGACCCATGCCTTCGAGTTTGCCCTCCACATAACCTGCAGTTTTTCTTTTAGAATCTTATGTGACTTAAAGGCTTTGGGGTTTTCTGAATGATATACCAGCAGCGGCTTGATCTTGCAGTTGCCACTCGCATTGGCACACAGTGGGAGGGTTAACCTCGCACTGTGTGGCCTTGCATCTTCTCTGCAGTTATGTGAATCCTCCTTGGCATCTTCTTCCAGAAGAGCCCTGTCTCGTCACAGTTGAAGACTTGCTGAGGGATGTATCCTTTAGCTGCTATCACTTCTGCAAAAGTTTTGAGGAAATCCTCAGCTGCCTTCACATCAGAGCTTGCTCCCTCACCATGCCTGATGACAGAGTGAATGCCAGTCCTCCTTTTAAAATTGTCGAACCAGCCCCGACTGGCTTTAAACCACTTTTCCAATGCCTTGTCCGTTGAAGTGCCTGGGGTCTGCTGCTGCAAATCATCATAAATGCCTCATGCCTTCTCGCAGAAGATACCTTCAGTCACGGTATCTCCTGCAAGCTGGTTCTCCGTCAACTACGTCAACAGCAGCTTCTCCATCTTTTCATGGACAGAGGTCTGCAGCTTAGAAATTGTTGTAATGCCCTTGGCTGGCACTATAGCCTTTATCGACTCCTGCTGCTTTAGTATCGTACATATCGTAGATGTACTACGCTGGTATTGCCTGGCTAAGTCCACAACTCTCACACCTTGCTTATGTTTATCTATGATTTCATAATTTAATTCCATGGACATCATCCTCTTTTTCTTCTCAGCACTGTCCTTTGCACTTACTTTCATGGGGCCCATAGTTAGAAAAAAGAAATTTGGCCAAATGACTGTAAAAAATGCAAGCAAGCATGAGAGAAATGCTTCCACAGCGAGGTAAACACGTGCACTGCTTACCGGATGTTTTGGCATTTGCTGCGCCAACTAGTTGCAGCATTCTGAAGTTCTTTATTATTATTATTACGAATTATGTATTATTATTATTATAATTATTATTATTATAATTATCATTATTTTTTTATTTTTTTATTTTTTTTTTTAACACATCGGCCGATTCCCACCAAGGCAGGGTGGCCCGAAAAAGAAAAACTTTCATCATCATTCACTCCATCACTGTCTTGCCAGAGGGGTGCTTTACACTACAGTTATAAAACTGCAACATTAACACCCCTCCTTCAGAGTGCCGGCACTGTACTTCCCATCTCCAGAACTCAAGTCCGGCCTGCCGGTTTCCCTGAATCCCTTCATAAATGTTACTTTGCTCACACTCCAACAGCACGTCAAGTATTAAAAACCATATGCCTCCATTCACTCCTATCAAATACGCTCACACATGCTTGCTGGAAGTCCAAGCCCCTCGCACACAAAACTTCCTTTACCCCTCCTCCAACCTTTCCTAGGCCGACCCCTACCCCGCCTTCCCTCCACTACAGATTTATACACTCTCGAAGTCACTCTGTCTCGTTCCATTCTCTCTATATGTCCAAACCACCTCAACAACCCCTCCTCAGCTCTCTGGACAATCGTTTTGGTAATCCCGCACCTCCTCCTAATTTCCAAACTCCGAATTCTCTGCATTATATTCACACCACACATTGACCTCAGACATGACATCTCCACTGCCTCCAGCCTTCTCCTCGTTGCAACATTCATCACCCATGCTTCACACCCATATAAGAGCGTTGGTATAACTATACTCTCATACATTCCCTCTTTACTTCCATGGACAAGGTTCTTTGTCTCCACAGACTCAAGTGCTCCACTCACCCTTTTCCTCTCATCAATTCTATGATTCACCTCATCCTTCATAGACCCATCCGCCGACATGTCCACTCCCAAATATCTGAATACATTCACCTCCTCCATACTCTCTCCCTCCAATCTGATATCCAATCTTTCGTCACCTATTCTATTTGTTTTCCTCATCACCTTACTCTTTCCTATATTCACTTTCAATTTTCTTCTTTTACACACCCTACCAAATTCATCCACCAACCTCTGCAACTTCTCTTCAGAATCTCCCAAAAGCACAGTGTCATCAGCAAAAAGCAACTGTGACAACTCCCACTTTGTATTTGCTTCTTTATCTTTTAGCCCAACACCTCTTGCCAAGACCCTCACATTCACTTCTCTTACAACCCCATCTATAAATATATTGAACAACCACGGTGACATCACACATCCTTGTCTAAGGCCCACTTTTACTGGGAAATAGTCCCTTCCCTCCTACACACTCTAACCTGAGCCTCACTATCCTCATAAAAACTCTTCACTGCTTTCAGTAACCTTCCTCCTATTCCATACACCTGCAACATTGCCCCCCTATCTACCCTATCATACGCCTTTTCCAAATCCATAAATGCCACAAAACATCTTTACCCTTATCCAAATACTGTTCACCTATATGTTTCACTGTAAACACTTGGTCTACACACCCCTACCTTTCCTTAAGCCCCCTTGTTCATCTGCTATCCTGCTTTCTGTCTTACTCTTAATTCTTTCAATAATAACTCTACCATACACTTTACCAGGTACACTCAACAGACTTATTCCCCTATAATTTTTGCACTCTTTTTTGTCCCCTTTGCCTTTATACAAAGGAACAATACACGCTCTCTGCCAATCCCTAGGTACCTTACCCTCTTCCATACATTTATTAAATAATAGCACCAACCACTCCAAAACTATATCCCCACCTGCTTTTAACATTTCTATCTTTATCCCATCAATCCCAGCTGCCTTACCCCCTTTCATTCTACCCACTGCCTCACGAACTTCCCCTACACCCACAACTGGCTCTTCCACACTCCTACAAGATGTTATTCCTCCTTGCCTTACACACGAAATCACAGTTTCCCCTGTCTTCATCAACATTTAACAACTCCTCAAAATATTCTCTCCATCTTCCCGATACCTCTAACTCTCCATTTAATAACTCTCCTCTCCTATTTTTAACTGTCAAATCCATTTGTTCTCTAGGCTTCCTCAACTTATTAATCTCATTCCAAAACTTTTTCTTATTTTCAACAAAATTTGCTGACAACATCTCACCCACTCTCTCATCTGCTCTCTTTTACATTGCTTCACCACTCTTTTAACCTCTCTTTTTCTCTCCATATACTCTTCCCTCCTTGCATCACTTCTACTTTGTAAAAACCTCTCATATGCTAACTTTTTCTCCTTACTACTCTCTTTACATCATCATTCCACCAATCGCTCCTCTTCCCTCCCGCACCCACTCGCCTGTAACCACAAACTTCTGCTGAACACTCTAACACTACATTTTTAAATCTACCCCATACATTTTTGACCCCATTGCCTACACTCTCACTAGCCCATCTATCCTCCAATAGTTGTTTATATCTTACCCTAACTGCCTCCTCTTTTAGTTTATAAACCTTCACCTCTCTCTTACTTACTGATTCTATTTTCCTTGTATCCCATCTACCTTTTACTCCCACTGTAGCTATAACTAAAAAGTGATCTGATATATCTGTGGCCCCTCTATAAACATGTACATCATGAAGTCTACTCAACAGTCTTTTATCTACCAATACATAGTCCAACAAACTACTGTCATTACGCCCTACATCATATCTTGTATACTTATTTATCCTCTTTTTCTTAAAATATGTATTACCTATAACTAAACCCCTTTCTATACAAAGTTCAATCAAAGGGCTCCCATTATCATTTACACCTGGCACCCCAAACTTACCTACTACACCCTCTCTGCATGTTTCTCCCACTTTAGCATTTAGGTCCCCTACCACAATTACTCTCTCATTTGGTTCAAAAGTTCCTATACATTCGCTTAATATCTCCCAAAATCTCTCTCTCTCTTCTACACTCCTCTCTTCTCCAGGTGCATACACGCTTATTATGACCCACTTTTCGCATCCGACCCTTATTTTAATCCACATAATCCTTGAATTTACACATTCATATTCCCTCTTTTCCTTCCATAACTGATCCTTCAACATTATTGCTACCCCTTCCTTAGCTCTAACTCTCTCAGATACTCCTGACTTAATCCCATTTATTTCTCCCCACTGAAACTCGCCTACCCCCTTCAGCTTTGTTTCGCTTAGGGCCAGGACATCCAACTTCTTTTCATTCATAACATCGGCAATCATCTCTTTCTTATCATCCGCACTACATCCACGCACATTCAGACAACCCAGTTTTATAAAGTTTTTCTTCTCGTTTTTAGTAGATTTGTACAGGAGAAGGGGTTACTAGCCCATTGCTCCCGGCATCTTAGTCGCCTCATACGACACGCATTGCTTACGGAGGAAAGATTCTTTTCCACTTCCCTATGGACAATAGAGAAAATAAAAAGAACAAGAGCTATTAAGAAAAAGAAGAAAAACCTAGATGTGTGTATGTATATATATGCATGTGTATGCCAGTGTAGTGTGACCTAAAGTGTAAGTAGAAGTAGCTAGATATACCTGTTATCCAGCGTGTTTATGAGACAGAAAAAAGACACCAGCAATCCTACCATCATGTAAAACAGTTTCAGGTTTCTGTTTCACAGTCACCTGGCAGGACGGTAGTACCTCCCTGGGTGGTTGCTGTCTACCAACCTACTACCTACCATATCATTATTATTATTATTATTATTTTTTTTTTTTTTAAACACATCGGCCGATTCCCACCAAGGCAGGGTGGCCCGAATAAGAAAAACTTTCATCATCATTCACTCTATCACTGTCTTGCCAGAGGGGTGCTTTACACTACAGTTATAAAACTGCAACATTAACACCCCTCCTTCAGAGTGCAGACACTGTACTTCCTATCTCCAGGACTCAAGTCCGGCCTGCCGGTTTCCCTGAATCCCTTCATAAATGTTACTTTGCTCACACTCCAACAGCACGTCAAGTATTAAAAACCATTTCTCTCCATTCACTCCTATCAAATACGCTCACACATGCTTGCTGGAAGTCCAAGCCCCTCGCTTGGACTTTCAGGGAACTGAAGCTCGCTCGTTGTTATTATTATATTATTAATTTAGGGAACTAAAGCTTGCTCGTTATTATTATTATTTTTTTTTTTTTTTTTTTTTTCAACGAGTCGGCCGTCTCCCACCGAGGCAGGGTGACCCAAAAAGAAAGAAAATCCCCAAAAAGAAAATACTTTCATCATCATTCAACACTTTCACCACACTCATACATAATCACTGTCTTTGCAGAGGAGCTCAGATACGACAGCTGAGAAAAGTCCCTCCCAGCTGTCACTATCTCAGACCCCACCTTTAAAGTGCAGGCATTGTACTTCCCATTTCCAGGACTCAAGTCCAATTAAATCAATTAACTGGTTTCCCTGAATCCCTTCACAAAATGTTACCCTGCTCACACTCCAACAGATCGTCATGTCCCAAAAACCATTCGTCTCCATTCACTCCTATCTAACACGCTCACACATGCTTGCTGGAAGTCCAAGCCCCTCGCCCACAAAACCTCCTTTACCCCTTCCCTCCAACCTTTTCTAGGACGACCCCTACCCCACCTTCCTTCCCCTACAGATTTATACGCTCTCCAAGTCATTCTACTTTGATCCATTCTCTCTAAATGACCAAACCACCTCAACAACCCCTCTTCAGCCCTCTGACAAATACTTTTAGTAACTCCACACCTTCTCCTAATTTCCACATTCCGAATTTTCTGCATAATATTTACACCACACATTGCCCTTAGACAGGACATTATTGTTATTAATTTAGGGAACTGGAGCACAAATCAAATTCCCTAGATCAAGAGCCTCTCACCAGCGTCAAGGTTCCTTGACGCTGGTGAGGAGCTTCAGAACACCACTAATTGGTGCAGTGCACTGTTTACCTCGCTGTGGAAGCATTTCTTTCATGCTTTGCTTACATTTTTTACAGTCATTTGGCCAAATTTCTTTTTTTTAACCATAGGTCATAAGAAAGTAAATGTAAAGGACAATGCTGAGAAGAAAAAGAGGATGATTTCCATGGAATTAAAGCATGAAATCATAGATAAACAAGCGAGGTTGTGGGTTGAGGGGGAAGCGAGGGAAGCTGGCTCGTAACTCAGAGCAAAAAATCGACCGAGCGACGGCTCGTATCTCGAAAAACTCATATGTTGGGACACTCATAAGTCAAGGTTCCACTGTACAAGAAACTGCCTATTTACCGATTTCAACTACCCAATAAAGTGATTAGAAATTGGTAATTTGGCCATTTTCATACACAATTCAAGGAAGGCCAATTTCAAAATAGGGTCCAGAGTTAACAATGCAAACATTCCTAGCACTAAAATAACATTTTTTTCTCTGTTTACTAGTCATGTCTTCAGGCCCCACTTATATTACGCTTGCTTTCCATTTTGAATTTTTATTCACACAAAAATAGAAGATTTACTGTTATGCAGACTGCTGTATTTTTGTAAAAATGGTGTAAATAATATCAGCGCATTTGTGAAAGCATATTAGACCCACCAGTTAACGTGTATTGGATGCATGATGTAATTTGTTTACTCTTGAACGTCAGCAAAAATCAAACATTTCTGCTACTTTGAGCTCAATTTCAAGGTACTTTTGCCCCGTAAACCTTTCAAAATCATTTCTATTTCTGTAATATAGCTTCTATTCTATCAAATGAGACCAAGAAAATGAGAATACAACCATTAATACCATATGAAAATACACCGCAAAGTTGGTGTTTTAAACCAAAAACACGGTCAGTTTTTTTTCTCATGCACTGCGTGCTGCAGGATTTTTTTTTATACTGCTCACACTGACCACTCAGATCCATTGTCTCATATGTAGGTCTAACAGCTTTCTCCCACAAGATTGGAAGCCGCTAGAATTTTGGCGTAGTATTACGGGACCGACACTGGACCGACCTTCCCATCAATACTCAAAATAGCGAGGGTCACCCCCATACATAAAGGAGGAGATCAAACAGACCTGAATAACTACAGGCCGATATCTAACTTACCCCTTCTCTCCAAAATCTTTGAAAAATTAATTCATAGACAATTATATTCCTACCTCACCTCCAACAACGTACAGTGGTACCTCGACTTACGATGGTCCCCAAACTCACCCTTTTATGTAAGTTTATTTTTTTAAATGCTTTTGTAAGTGTAATTTTGGGGGTCTAAAAGGACTAGTCTATTTTACAACATTTCTTAAGGAGATAAATTCGTTTGGTAATGGCACTTGAACAGCATTCTGGAATGAAAAAATATCGTAAGTCGAGGTACCACTGTACTCAACCACTGTCAGTTTGGATTCAGGCCTAATAAAAATACAAATGATGCCATTATACACATGCTAGAAATAATTTACACCGCTCTTGAGAAAAAAGAAATCCCAGTGGGAATCTTCATTGATTTACGTAAAGCTTTTGATACAGTTGACCATGATCTGTTACACCTAAAATTATCACACTATGGTATAAGAGGGCACTCCCTCAACTACCTAAAATCATACCTTAGCAACAGAAACCAATATGTGTACACAAATGGAGCTAGCTCTACCGCGCAAACTATTACAGTAGGTGTCTCACAGGGAAGTGTTCTTGGCCCACTTCTCTTTCTCATTTACATTAACGACCTACCAAATGCATCTCAACTACTCAAACCCATACTATTTGCAGATGACACTACATACGTTATCTCGCACCCAAGCCCAGACACACTAGCCAACACTGTAAATACTGAATTGCAGAAAATATCTACCTGGATGATGACTAACAAACTTACTCTCAATATTGATAAAACCTATTTTATTCAGTTTGTGAACAGAGCTATAAACGCACCACTTAACGTAATGATAAACGGGTCCCCTATCACAAAACTCAGAGGGAAAATTCTTAGGAATCCATCTTGACAGTGGCCTCAAATTTCAGACACACATACAACAAATTTCCAAGAAAGTCTCAAAGACCGTGGGAATACTATCCAAGATAGGGTACTATGTTCCACAACCAGCTCTCCTTACACTATATCACTCTCATTTACCCCTACCTCACCTATGGAATCTGCGCATGGGGCTCAACATCAATAACTCATCTCAGACCATTAATAACCCAACAAAAGGCAGCAGTTAGAATGATAACAAATTCACACTCCTGACAACATTCTCCACCAATATTCAAAAACCTAAACTTACTCTCCATACAAGACATCCATACTTTTTACTGTGCCTATTACATACATAGAACACACTATGCAAATATTAACCCACCACTCAAACTTCTCCTTACCAATATTAACAGGACACATGACCATAACACTAGACACAGATCATTTCTCGATGTTCCCCGTGTCCATCTAACACTATGTAAAAACTCAATGCATATAAAAGGCACGAAAAATTGGAATTCATTACCTGTCATTGCCAAAGAAACCCTGCCTGTACCCCAATTCAAAACGATGCTAAAAAACCACCTTCTCACCCAAACCTAAATGCACAATATCAAACACTCCCAACAAAGTAGAATAATCACTTAAATGTAAAAACCTGTTATGAATAATACATACTAAGCTGTTTCTATAATATTTACATTATAATGACCACGTAAACTGTAACTGCAATTCAACTAATTGTTTTAAATTGTTACCTCACTCAATTAATTGCATTGCTACAATTAATAAATTATTATGTTCAACTTATATTCAAATTTTACAACTTAGATACAGTGGTACCTCGAGTTACGATATTTTTTCGTTCGAGAATGCTGTTCAAGTGCCATTACCAAACGAATTTATCCCCATAAGGAATAATGTAAAATAGACTAGTCCTTTTACACCCCCAAAAATATACTTACAAAAGCATTTAAAAAAATAAACTTACATAAAAGGGCGATTTTGGGGACCATCGTAACTCGAGGTACCACTGTACACAATTATACTAATTTTATAAATTATCAACCATAATTTTTTACCATGTCTAAATAAACATTATTATTATTATTATTATTATTATTATTATTATTATTATTATTATTATTATTATTATTATTATTATTATTATTATTATTATTATTATTATTATTATTATTATTATTATTATTATTATTATTATTATTATTATTATTATTATTATTATTATTATTATTATTATTATTATTATTATTATTATTATTATTATTATTATTATTATTATTATATTATTATTATTATTATTATATTATAAATTAATTATTATTATTTATGTGGACTGACATGAAAGGTTTAATAATTTTTCATTATCTATTGTCCTAGCCCATTTCTTTTGGTTACTAATCATAATCTTCTAGGCCCCATTGAAACTTATTTTACAAATAATTTAATAAAAAAAATGTGAAGAAACATGAAATAGTTTACAGCGAAGTTCAGTAGTTTTGCATTAAGCGACAGCTGTTCGGGAGACTACACACATTGTTCAAGTTGAGTGTCAAGCACGAGTTGACTATACAAGCTATTTTTTATAACAACAAGAGTGTTCGAATACTGAATTGTTCAAGTTGAGGAGCTGTTCAAGTACTGATTATACTGTACAATGCCTGCATTTTAAAGGAGTGGTTTGGAATATTTGCTGTTTGGAGTGACATCTAAACTGTTATAGCTGGGTGCCTCTGCAATGACTGATTATGCATGATGGTGAAAGTGTTAATTTTTTGGGTCACCCTGCCTCGGTGGGAGATGGCCTGCATGTTAAAAAATAAACATAAAAAATATATATTTTTTTTACCATATCTATGAATGATGGTAAATGCATTTCCTTCTTTGGGCTACCCTTCCTTAGTGGAAAACAGTGTGGTAAAAAGAAAGTTTTTGTATCCATGCTTTTTACCAGCGGTCCTTAACCAGGGTTATCCATTCCCCTTGGGGGTATGGGAACCAAATACTGGGACTCAATCTCTGAACAATTTAAAAAAAAAGTTGTTAGAATAGTAAACTATCACTACATGTTCAGTTGCTAGCTTTACATATGTAAAGTAAAACCAAGATATTGACATCTTTTGAAATCACACTGGTACCTAATAGGACTGATGGTGGTGGTGATGATTTCCACAATCTGATAAAGGGGGGTATGGGAACATATTGGGCAATCTGTTGGGGGTCTGTAGTTGTAAATATGTTAAGTACCCCTGCTTGATACTATTTACAGATGGCATGGACACCATTCCTGGCTGCATTTTCAGTTGGCTTACAAGACTGTGATGATGCAGAAGTGGCATCCCTCTGCCTAGATGGCCTTAGATGTGCCATCAGAATAACTTGTATATTTTGCATGACTGTAAGTATAAGAGGTTGTTTGTAGATCTCTCTCTCACCAACTTTTATGATCATACTGTGCCGTCACTGAAAGACTGTATCCACTGATTCACTATGTAAAGATACTGATAGAACCAAATGGATTGCTTTTATGCTTCATAAACCATAGTTTTGTGACAGGCAGGTATAGATGTATTTTAATTAGTGGATTCATCTTCAGAAAAAAAACTGAGTAAGAATTAATCAAAATTGATAAAGGTGTGAAGGAAATTTCTGAACAAAAAACATAAGATGATAACTGACATAATGTTTTGTTGAGGTTGATAAATGAATGGGAATTAATGTGTAAAAGATGCCTTCTACATTTTGTACCTGTTTGTTGACTTGTTGCCCTAGTCACCAAAACATAATTAAATAACATCTTGATAATTTTACAGTAATGTGAAACTAAATATGTAACATAAAAACTTCAGGGATCATGAAGAACAAAAAAAGCACAATATCGTGTCTGGAACAATACACAAATAACCTGAACATAGGAGAAAGAGCTTACCACGTTTTGGTCCGACTAGGACCATTAGCAAAGTCACAACGTGACTTGGACCATTAAACTGTCCAAACATAGATCTGCGTTCACTCGCCCTGAGATATAAACAGACAGAGAGACAGCCAAAGCCAGCCAACCAGGCAGCCGGCCAACCTGCCGAATATGTATTATGCATGTTTCAGAATCGTTTCTCTTTACTTAGGCATAGGTTATAGGACATTCTGGCAGGATGACGCTACCAATGGTATAAAAAATGAAATTGTGTTGCACAAATGTTGCACATGGGTTATTATCGAGGTTTTTGATATTTCCTAGACCTACACTTGTGGCCACATCCATCACTTTCCTCTTAAAAGGGGAGGGTTAATACGACATGACATCAGTGAATCCCTGGTGTTTACCATGCTATTTGCTGTAGCTGGCACTCATTTGAACTGGTTCTCCCACAAGGTATTAAGTGGTCCCAGATTTTTTTAATACTGCGCACACTGAGTGTTAAGACCCATTCTATACTGACCAGGCATCTCAGGCTAATCATGCCAAATTTGGAGGCAGGAAAAATCAAACGTAGATCTACGTTTTGAGCGCTAGCTGTACAAACGTAGATCTATGTTTGGACAGTTTAAGGGTTAACAAAGTCATGCTGTAACTTGGACCATTAACAAAGTCATGCTGTAACTTGGACCATTAACAAAGTCACATAGTGACTTGGACCATTAACAAAGTCATGCTGTAACTTGGACCATTAACAAAGTCATGCTGTAACTTGGACCATTAACAAAGTCATGCTGTAACTTGGACCATTAACAAAGTCATGCTGTAACTTGGACCATTAACAAAGTCATGCTGTAACTTGGACCATTAACAAAGTCATGCTGTAACTTGGACCAGTAACACAGTCACAATATAACTTGGACCAGTAACAAAGTCGCACTGTGTCTTTGTTAATGATCATCGTCAGCTTCTCCTATGTACAGGTTGTGTACAAAAACTGCTATTAACAATGAGGAAAAACTAGCATCATTGCATCACCTCACATGGCTGAGGATACCATAACACGGTGTTATGATACCAGCTCTTCTCTGTTAGGTTGTTTTTCTGTCTTAGAGTAATATGTAAAGGTTAACAGTTTCTGAGTAAATGTGAAAATCAGTTGGAAGTTAGGTTTTTCTATTAATTTTTCTTTCCTTTATCAGAAGAGCTTTTTGTCTTAAAAAGTACATCTTAAAAAAGGCTCTAATATTTGTTCTCCTTATTTTCAAGCTTGAGAGAGATGCCTTCGTGCAGTGCCTCGCCCGTTTTACACTCTTGACGGCTAATTCGCCGCTAACTGAAATGAAAGCCAAGAATGTTGACTGTATCAAAACGCTCATCACTGTTGCACACACTGATGGTAAGACATGCTCCTCTTGTATCATAAAGTAATGTTGAATGTATAGTTTAATGTTGTACACTGTTATGCAGAATGTGGGATAACCTGGGACTCAACACCTTGTCTAAAGGCAAAAGGTAAAAGTTACACAAATCACATGTAAAACTTGGCCACCCAGGGCTATCCCAGTCAAAACAGAAAGCGCTAAACAAGCAGTTATTACTCCAATGGGTTGGTTATCAGAGGATTTACACAAAATTCCTAGTTAAGAAAATATACAGTTTATTATGATTAACAATATATACACACTCCAAAAAACACCCTCATATTTCTCTTAGCCTAAACGCCCCAATAAAAGTACATGAGGAGCTGGCGGCTGGAGCATCCACTCAAAACAAAAACACATGTACCTATGGGGTCGGTGCCCAGCAGACGCTGGCCCCTACTCTCCACCCAAGACCATCTCCTATTACCTGAGTTCACACTCATCCCGCCAAGCCCCGACCATATCTGAGCCCAGGGGAGCGTACCGGTAAACAATAGAAGTGCCTATGGCTTGGGTTGGCTAAACAAAAGGAGTACAACATTACAAAACTTATTTTAACTAGGTGGCATCTGCCAGCCTCTCACCCATGCCACTCCACGTGACCACTCCCAAAAACAAACCACCCACGCTTACCGACCCTATCCACACGTGGAAAATAAGTCCCGGCAAGAATTACATTTACAGTCTAAAGTACTTTACAGTACCCCCAAATGCACAGTATGAATTATAAAATTAAGCTTTACAATTATAACATTCATACTACTACAGTGGTCCCTCGGTTTTCAGTCATCTCCAAACTCAAACATTTATGTAAGTGTATTTTCGTAAGGGCTTTTGCAAGTGTATTTTTGGGGGTCTGAAATAGACTAACCTACGTGACATTATTTCTTAAGGAAGTAAATTCGTTCGGTAATGGCACTTGAGCAACATTCTAGAAAGAATTTTCGGTGAAAACCGAGAGTCCATTGTATTATGATTTATAATTATGTCATAGTTCATACAAATTATGGCACACTTCTCCACTATATATACATTACAATGTCATGCAGAATGCGGCATAACACAAAAAAATACACTGATGGTCAAACATGCTCCTCTTTTATAAAGCAATGTTGGATGTAAAGTTTAATGTTGCACGCACACACACACACACACACACACACACACACTGATGGTAAGACATGCTCCTGTTATATCATAAAGTATTGTTTAATATATACAGTGGACCCCCGGATTACGATGGCGTCGGATTACGCTAAATTCGGTTAGCGATACATTTTTCCGTAAAAATATTGGCTCAGTTTACGATGATACGCTTGGAATACGCTATTCGTCTTGGACGCGTACACGTGCCCTGGAACGGCACAACACGCCATCCAGAGTCAGTGTGCCATTGTTTACCAGCGAGTGAGCGCCACCCCCGCCACCCACACATTCATACCATACATTTTGTGATTATTCCATTGTTTTTTAGTGCTTGCTACTGCTAAATAAGCCACCGTTGGTCCAAAGAAAGCTCCTAGTGCCAGCCTTGTGGTAAAGAGGCTGAGAAATACGGTAGAACTGAAGGAGGAGATAATAGCAAAATATGAAAGTGGAGTGCGTATCGCTGAGCTGGCCAGACTGTATGGAAAAAGCCTATTCAACCATCGCTACCATTGTGGCCAAGGGAAATAAAATCAAGAACATAAGAAAGGAGGAACACTGCAGCAGGCCTGTTGGCCCATACTAGGCAAGTCCTTCACAATCCATTCCACTAACAGAATAATTGCCCAACCTAATTTTCAATTCTACCCAAGAAATAAGCTTTGATGATTCTATTAACTCAAGTGCGAGTCCCACTCAAATCCAACCCCTCTCACTCATGTATTTATCCAACCTAAATTTAAAACTACCCAAGGTCCTAGCTTCAACAACCCTACCAGGCAGATTGTTCCACTCATCAACTACCCCATCTCCAAACCAATACTTTCCTATTTTTTTTTTATTAACACATCGGCCGATTCCCACCAAGGCAGGGTGGCCCGAAAAAGAAAAACTTTCATCATCATTCACTCCATCACTGTCTTGCCAGAAGGGTGCTTTACACTACAGTTATAAAACTGCAACATTTACACCCCTCCTTCAGAGTGCCGGCACTGTACTTCCCATCTCCAGAACTCAAGTCCGGCCTGCCGGTTTCCCTGAATCCCTTCATAAATGTTACTTTGCTCACACTCCAACAGCACGTCAAGTATTAAAAACCATATGCCTCCATTCACTCCTATCAAATACGCTCACACATGCTTGCTGGAAATCCAAGCCCCTCGCACACAAAACTTCCTTTACCCCCTCCCTCCAACCTTTCCTAGGCCGACCCCTACCCCGCCTTCCCTCCACTACAGATTTATACACTCTCGAAGTCACTCTGTCTCGTTCCATTCCTATATCCTTTCTAAATCCAAACTTATCCAACTCTTCATTGTCCTCCTCCACCAACTCTTCCACATCCTCGGTACTAACATCCAACCCCATGGACTTGCCCAGTGCCACAATGTCTTCCACAACAGGCTCAGGGTGCAAATATGATCACAAAACAGAGATCGCAAGTGCTGGAAGATGTGGAAAATTTGTTGTTGGTGTGGATCAACGAGACACAATTAGCAGGAGATAGTGTTACGCAGGCGATATCTGAAAAAGCAAGGCAATTGCATGATGATCTCGTCAAGAAAATTCCTGCAACTAGTGCTGAAGTGAACAAATTTAAAGCCAGCAAAGGTTGGTTTGACAGATTTAAGAAGTGTAGTGGCATACACAGTGTAATAAGGCATAGTGAGGCAGCCAGTTGTGACAAAAGTGCGACTGATTTTTTTTTTTTTTTATTAACACATCGGCCAATTCCCACCAAGGTAGGGTGGCCCGAAAAAGAAAAACTTTCATCATCATTCACTCTATCACTGTCTTGCCAGAGGGGTGCTTTACACTACAGTTATAAAACTGCAACATTAACACCCCTCCTTCAGAGTGCAGACACTGTACTTCCCATCTCCAGGACTCAAGTCCGGCCTGCCGGTTTCCCTCAATCCCTTCATAAATGTTACTTTGCTCACACTCCAACAGCATGTCAAGTATTAAAAACCATTTGTCTCCATTCACTCCTATCAAATACGCTCACATATGCTTGCTGGAAATCCAAGCCCCTCGCACACAAAACCTCTTTTACCCCCTCCCTCCAACCTTTCCTAGGCCGACCCCTACCCCACCTTCCCTCACTACAATTAATACACTCTCGAAGTCATTCTGTTTTGTTACATTCTCTCTACATGTCCGAACCACCTCAACAATCCCTCCTCAGCCCTCTGGATAATAGTTTTGGTAATCCCGCACCACCTCCTAATTTCCAAACTCCGAATTCTCTGCATTATATTCACACCACACATTGACCTCAGACATGACATCTCTACTGCCTCCAGCCTTCTCCTCGTTGCAACATTCATCACCCATGCTTCACACCCATATAAGAGTGTTGGTATAACTATACTCTCATACATTACCCTCTTTACTTCCATGGACAAAGTTTTTTGTCTCCGCAGACTCCGAAGTGCACCACTCACCCTTTTCCCCTCATCAATTCTATGATTCACCTCATCCTTCATAGACCCATCTGCTGACATGTCCACTCCCAAATATCTGAATACATTCACCTCCTCCATACTCTTTCCCTCCAATCTGATATCCAATCTTTCGTCACCTAATCTTTTTGTTATCCTCATCACCTTACTCTTTCCTATATTCACTTTCAACTTTCTTCTTTTACTTACCCTACCAAATTCATCCACCAACCTCTGCAACTTCTCTTCAGAATCTCCCAAAAGCACAGTGTCATCAGCAAAAAGCAACTGTGACAAATCCCACTTTGTATTTGATTCTTTATCTTTTAACCCCACACCTCTTGCCAAGACCCTCGCATTCACTTCTCTTACAACCCCATCTATAAATATATTGAACAACCACGGTGACATCACACATCCTTGTCTAAGGCCTACTTTTACTGGGAAATAATCTCCCTCTCTCCTACACACTCTAACCTGAGCCTCACTATCCTCATAAAAGCTCTTCACTGCTTTCAGTAACCTACCTCCTATTCCATACACTTGCAACATCTGCCACATTGCCCCCCTATCCACCCTATCATACGCCTTTTCCAAATCCATAAATGCCACAAAAACCTCTTTACCCTTATCTAAATACTGTTCACCTATATGTTTCACTGTAAACACTTGGTCTACACACCCCCTACCTTTCCTAAAGCCCCCTTGTTCATCTGCTATCCTGCTCTCCGTCTTATTCTTAATTCTTTCAATAATAACTACCATACACTTTACCTGGTATACTCAACAGACTTATTCCCCTATAATTTTTGCACTCTCTTTTGTCCCCTTTGCCTTTATACAAAGGAACAATACACGCTCTCTGCCAATCCCTAGGTACCTTACCCTCTTCCATACAATTATTAAATAATAGCATCAACCACTCTAAAACTATATCCCTGCCTGCTTTTAACATTTCTATCTTTATCCCATCAATCCCAGCTGCCTTACCCCCTTTCATTCTACCCACTGCCTCACGAACTTCCCCCACACTCACAGCTGGCTCTTCCACACTCCTACAAGATGTTATTCCTCCTTGCCCTATACATGAAATCTCAGCTTCCCTGTCTTCATCAACATTTAACAACTCCTCAAAATATTCCCTTCATCTTCCCGATACCTCTAACTCTCCTCTCCTATTTTTAACTGTCAAATCCATTTGTTCCCTAGGCTTCCTCAACTTATTAATCTCACTCCAAAACTTTTTCTTATTTTCAACAAAATTTGTTGATAACATCTCACCCACTCACTCATTTGCTCTCTTTTTACATTGCTTCACCACTCTCTTAACCTCTCTTTTTCTCTCCATATACTCTTCCCTCCTTGCATCACTTCTACTTTGTAAAAAACCCTCATATGCTAACTTTTTCTCCCTTACTACTCTCTTTACATCATCATTCCACCAATCGCTCCTCTTCCCTCCCGCACCCACTTTCCTGTAACCACAAACTTCTGCTATACACTAACGCTACATTCTTTAACCTACCCCATACATCTTTGACCCCATTGCCTACACTCTCACTAGCCCATCTATCCTCCAATAGTTGTTTATATCTTACCCTAACTGCCTCCTCTTTTAGTTTATAAACCTTCACCTCTCTCTTACTTACTGCTTCTATTTTCCTTGTATCCCATCTACCTTTTACTCCCACTTTAGCTACAACTAAAAAGTGATCTGATATATCTGTGGCCCCTCTATAAACATGTACATCCTGAAGTCTACTCAACAGTCTTTTATCTACCAATACATAGTCCAACAAACTACTGTCATTACGCCCTACATCATATCTTGTATACTTATTTATCCTCTTTTTCTTAAAATATGTATTACCTATAACTAAACCCCTTTCTATACAAAGTTCAATCAAAGGGCTCCCATTATCATTTACACCTGGCACCCCAAACTTACTTACCACACCCTCTCTACATGTTTGTCCTACTTTAGCATTTAGGTCCCCTACCACAATTACTCTCTCACTTGGTTCAAAAGTTCCTATACATTAGCTTAACATCTCCCAAAATCTCTCTCTCTCTCCTCTACATTCCTCTCTTCTCCAGGTGCATACATGCTTATTATGACCCACTTTTCGCATCCGACCCTTATTTTAATCCACATAATCCTTGAATTAACACATTTATTTTCCCTCTTCTCCTTCCATAACTGATCCTTCAACATTATTGCTACCCCTTCCTTAGCTCTAACTCTCTCAGATACTGCTGACTTAATCCCATTAATTTCTCCCCACTGAAACTCGCTTACCTTCTTCAGCTTTGTTTCGCTTAGGGCCAGGACATCCAACTTCTATTCATTCATAACATCAGCAATCATCTCTTTCTTATCATCCGCACTACATCCACGCACATTCAAACATCCCAGTTTTATAAAGTTTTTCTTCTTCTCTTTTTTAGTAAATGTGTACAGGAGAAGGGGTTACTAGCCCATTGCTCCCGACATTTTAGTTGCCTTATACGACACGCATGGCTTACGGAGGAAGGATTCTTTTCCACTTCCCCATGAATAAAAGAGGAAATAAAGAAGAACAAGAGCTATTAAGAAAAAAAAGAAAAATCTAGATGTGTGTGTATGTATATACAGTGGACCCTTGAAAATCGTGATTAATCCGTTCCTGAGAGGCTGCTGATTTTCAAAATAGACGATTTTCAAAACCATTTTCCCCATAACAAATAATGTAAATCAAATTAATCCGTTCCAGACATCCTAAAGTATTTAAAAAATATTTTTTTTTTACATAAAATGTACATTTATCTACACAGAAAACAATGAGACATGAAGTATAAAACAGTAATAACTTGACACTTACCTTTATTGAAGAGTTGTTGATGTGTGGAAGACAGGAGGAGGGTAGAGGATTTAAGAGTTTCTATTGTTTGGAATAGGAATTTCCTTCCATAGACTTCAAGTACCAAGTCCTTTTCTGGGGTTACTTCCCTTCTTTGTCTTTTACTGCCACAGTACATTCATTACTTACTTTAAAATATTTGATAGTCTTAATGTAGGGAGAGAGGTGTGTAGTATTTATTTGTAGGAATTCAGTGTAGGCAGCCTGTAGATGTAGGCACACGTATGTAGCCCCCACCTGGGGCTTCACTACACAGCCATATTATTACACTACACAGCCATATTATTACCATGTTCACTGAGTTTAATCATTTCTAACAACTACCTTTAGATGCCATCATAAACAAAGGGAGAAGTAATGAATAATTCATGCCGAGAATTGTAAACAAACGCGTATGATGGGCGGTTACTGCACCAGACGCCAGATTTACAGTTTTCTCTAACGCTGCATCAGAGAAAACGTAATGTTTACTCTCCACCCAACTCACCACTCGATAGCATATAAACATTGTATCAATGTTTATATGCTATATGATATGTAACATGTTTCTTATATAATTTTGAAGAAAATATCATAGATGGAATAATGAAAATGTCTATATTAACCTAAAATAAAACATTTAACCTAAAATAAAACATTTAACATAAAATAAGACATTTGTTTGAGCTTGGTGTGGGGAAGTACCCTGCCTGGTGTGGGGAAGTACCCTGCCTGGTGTGGGGAAGTACCCTGCCTGGTGTGGGGAAGTACCCTGCCTGGTGTGGGGAAGTACCCTGCCTGGTGTGGGGAAGTACCCTGCCTGGTGTGGGGAAGTACCCTGACTGGTGTGGGAAGTACCCTGCCTGGTGTGGGAAGTACCCTGCCTGGTGTGGGGAAGTACCCTGCCTGGTGTGGGGAAGTACCCTGCCTGGTGTGGGGAAGTACCCTGCCTGGTGTGGGAAGTACCCTGCCTGGTGTGGGAAGTACCCTGCCTGGTGTGGGGAAGTACCCTGCCTGGTGTGGGGAAGTACCCTGCCTGGGGAGTACTGTGGGGGAAGTACCCTGCCTGGTGTGGGGAAGTACCCTGCCTGGTGTGGGGAAGTACCCTGCCTGGTGTGGGGAAGTACCCTGGCTGATTTGTGTGGGGAAGTACATTGCCTGGTGTGGGGAAGTACATTGCCTGGTGTGGGGAAGTACATTGCCTGGTGTGGGGAAGTACATTGCCTGGTGTGGGGAAGTACCCTGCCTGGTGTGGGGAAGTACCCTGTCTGGTGTGTTCTTTCTTGAATTCTATCGTGTTTCTTGCATTCTTTAGCAAAAAGCTGGCACTAGGAGCTTTCTTTGGGCCCATGGTGGCTTATTTAGCAGTTGCAAGCACTAAAACGAATGGAATATTGACAAAACTTATGGTATGAATGCGTGGGTGGCGGTCACTCGCTGGTAAACAATGGCACACTGACACTCAATGTGGTGTTTGTGCCCAGGTGGTGGGGAGGCCACGCGGACGTGTTTCAGACGACCGGCGATTTTCAAGGAAATGGACGAATTTCAAGTCAATTTTTTGCTGAAAAAAGTGGACGATTTTAAAATTCGCCGATCTTCAAGGGAGACGATTTTCAATGATCCACTGTATATGCATGTGCATGCCTGTGTAGTGTGACCTACGTGTAAGTAGAAGTAGCTAGATATACCTGTTATCCAGCGTGTTTATGAGACAGAAAAAAAAGAGACCGGCAATCCTACCATCATGTAAAACAGTTTCAGGTTTCTGTTTCACAGTCACCTGGCAGGACGGTAGTACCTCCCTGGGTAGTTGCTGTCTACCAACCTAGACCAGGGGTACATAGAGGCTGAACAATTCCAACCCCAACAAGTGTTCAATTGTGATGAAACAGGCCTGTTTTGGAAGAAAATGAAAAACAGGACCTTCATTACACAGGAGGAAAAGGCACTGCCAGGACACAAGCCTATGAAAGACAGGCTAACTCTTATGTTGTGTGATAATGCTAGCGGGGATTTTAAAGTGAAGCCTTTATTGGTGTATCACTCTGAAAATCCCAGAGTGTTTAAGAGATGCAGTGTCGCCAAGGCTAATTTGTGTGTCATGTGGAAGTCTAACAGTAAGGCATGGGTCACTAGGGAAATTTTCTTGGATTGGTTCCATGAAGTGTTTGGCCCAAGTGTGAAGAAATATCTCGAGGAAAATAATTTGCCACTTAAGTGCCTCCTGATAATGGACAATACTCCTTGTCATCCAGACTTGGCATTGCAAATTGTGCAGGACTTTAAGTTCATCAAAGTGAAGTTCTTGCCCCCTAATACCACTCCTTTCCTCCAGCCCATGGACCAGCAGGTCATTTCAAACTTTAAAAAAAACTACACCAAAGCAATGTTTCAAAAGTGCTTTGATGTGACCACAGACATGAATATGACCCTAAAAGAGTTTTGGAAAGATTGTTTCAATATCCTGCATTGTGTAAACCTTATAGGTAAGGCTTGGGAGGGAGTGACTACCAGGACTTTGAACTCTGCCTGGAGAAAATTGTGGCCAGACTGTGTCCAAGAGAGGGATTTTGAAGGTTTTGGGGATGAGCCTCAGAACCCTGAGCCTGAGCCTGTTGTGGAAGACATTGTGGCACTGGGCAAGTCCATGGGGTTGGATGTTAGTACCGAGGATGTGGAAGAGTTGGTGGAGGAGGACAATGAAGAGATAACCACTGAAGATCTGCAATAGCTTCAACAGCAACAGCAACAACAGACTACAGTTCAGGAAAATGGTTCAGAGGAGGAGGAACAGAGATGGAGGAAGTTGCCTTCTTTAATGATTAAGGAGATTTGTGGAATGTGGAGCAGGGTGCAAGGCTTTATGGATGAATATCACCTTAACAAAGCTGTTGCAAGCCGTGCTGGCAACCTGTACAATGACAGTGTGGTGTCCCATTTCAGGGATGTTTTAAAGAATCTCCAGACACAGAGCTCCATGGACAGATTTTTTGTGAGAGAGAGTTCCAGTGACTCTCAACCTGGTCCTAGTGGCATTAAAAGAAAAAGGCCAGTAACCCCAGAAAAGAACTTGGTACCTGCAGTGTTAATGGAAGGGGATTCCCCTTCCAAACACTAGCAACTCCTCCATCCTCCCCCCTCCTCCCATCTTCCACACATCAACAACTCTTCAATAAAGGTAAGTGACATGTTATTGTAGTACAGTATTAAATTATGTATATTTCTCATTGTTTTCTGTGTAATTTAATGTCTATATGTTCTACAAAAAGAATTTATTTTAATACTTTTGGGTGTTTGGAACTGATTAATTTTATTTCCATTATTTCGTATGGGGAAAATAGATTCGGATTAAGTTATTTTCGGTTTAAGTTAAGCCCTCTGGAACGGATTAATAGCGTAATCCGGGGGTCCACTGTAGTTTAATGTTTGGCTAAAGTCTCACCCTGTTGTGTCTGCTGTATTACATTTTGTGTTTGGAAATAAATATATTACTTTTGTTAGGTTATAAGATTTGTTCAGAATTTAACATGTTCACCAGTCATCTTATAATGTGTCATTATAATATGGTTATTTATTTTTATTTAAGGAAATTTTTTTTTTAAATTTTATGATTAAAAATTATCTTGGGAAATTTATTTATATTTTAGGGAATTATCTTGGAAAATCGTGGTTGGAAATCCTCAAGTGTATCAGTCAACTGGAATTGGCACAACTGATTGGGACTGGAGTAAAACCACAATATATAAAGGATTCTGGTCTCAAGATGCCACATGAGACTTCAAACTTCCTTGATGCTTTCCCAGAATTCAGTAAGTAAGAGTAAATTTAAAAAAAAAAAAAAAGTGATTTACTGTGTAAATTGTGGAATATTCATGAAGTGTGATAAAGGTAATTTTACAGGACTATGTGAATAATAAAAACATGTATTAGTAGTATTATCATGACACCAGCTCAAATAAAGATTACACATTCTTCCCATATTTCCTTCTTGCTACTACTACATTTGTGTGCACTTGCCAAGGGTTATTTATCTGTTGCTACTTCTACATTTGTGTACACTTACTGAGGGTTATCTGTTGATATTACTGCATTTGTGTGCACTTACTGAGGGTTATATGTTGCTACTACTGCATTTGTGTGCACTTACCGAGATTACCTGTTAGACTAATGGTTCCAGGTATCATCAGTCCTGTGACAGTCTTAAACCAGGCCTGCTTAAAATGGAAAAGAAATGTTAAAGGAATAAGAATCTGCTCACAGGAAAATTTAGATACATATATGTATACTGAAAATGGCAACAGCAAGTAAGAGAGAGGTAAAAGTGTATAAACTAAGGGAGGAGGAAGTTAGGGTGAGATATAAGCAACTATTGGCAGAAAGGTGGGCTAGTGCAAGTAGGAGTAGTGGGGGGGTTGAAGAGAGTTGGGATAGTTTTAAAAATGCAGTATTAGAATGTGGGGCAGAAGTTTGTGGCTATAGGAGGGTGGGTGCAGGAGGAAAGAGGAGTGAGTGGTGGAATGAAGAAGTAAAGGGTGTGATAAAAGAGAAAAAGGTAGCTTATGAGAGGTTTTTACAAAACAGAAGTGTTAATAGAAGAGCAGAGTATATGGAGAGTAAAAGAAAGGTGAAGAGAGTGGTGAGAGAGTGCAAAAGAAGAGCGGATGAAAGAATGGGAGAGGCTCTGTCAAGAAATTTTGCTGAAAACAAGAAAAATTTTGGAGTGAGATAAACAAGGTAAGAAAGCCTAGGGAACGAATGGATTTGTCAGTTAAAAACAGAGTAGGGAGTTAGTAGATGGGGAGCTGGAGGTATTGGGTAGATGGCGGGAATATTTTGAGGAACTTTTAAATGTCGATGAAAAAAGGGAGGCGGTAATTTCATGTACTGGCCAGGGAGGTACAACATCGTTTAGGAGTGAAGAAGAGCAGGATGTGAGTGTGGGGAGGTGCGTGAGGCATTACGTAGAATGAAAGGGGTAAAGCAGCTGGAATTGACGGAATCATGACAGAAATGTTAAAAGCAGGGGAATATAGTGCTGGAGTGGTTGGTATTTTTGTTTAATAAATGTATGAAAGAGGGAAGGTACCTAGGGATTGGCAGAGAGCATGTATAGTTCCTTTATATAAAGGAAGGGGATAAAGAGAGAGTAAAAATTATAGGGGAATAAGTTTACTGAGTATACCAGGTAAAGTGTATGGCAGGGTTATTATTGAAAGAATTAGAGGTAAGACAGAGAGTAGGATTGCAGATGAGCAAGGAGGCTTTAGAGTGGGTAGGGGATGTGTAGATCAAGTGTTTACAGTGAAGCATATATGTGAACAGTATTTAGATAAAGGTAGAGAAGTTTTTATTGCATTTATGGATTTAGAAAAGGCATATGATAGAGTGGATAGGGGAGCAATGTGGCAAATGTTGCAAGTGTATGGAATAGGTAGTAAGTTACTGAAGGCTGTAAAGAGTTTTTATGAGGATAGTGAGGCTCAGGTTAGGGTGTGTAGGAGAGAGGAGATTACTTCCCGGTAAAAGTAGGTCTTAGACAGGGATGTGTAATGTCACCATGGTTGTTTAATATATTTATAGATGGGGTTGTAAAAGAAGTAAATGCTAGGGTGTTGGGGAGGGGTGGGATTAAATTATGGAGAATTAAATGCAAAATGGGAGTTGACACAGTTACTTTTTGCTGATGATACTGTGCTTATGGGAGATTCTAAAGAAAAGTTGCAAAGGTTAGTGGACGAGTTTGGGAGAGTGTGTAAAGGTAGAAAGTTAAAAGTGAACATAGATAAGAGTAAGGTGATGAGGGTATCAAACGATTTAAATAAAGAAAAATTGGATATCACATTGGAGAGAGAGATTATGGAAGAAGTAAATGTTTTCAGATATTTGGGAGTTGACGTGTCAGCGGATGGGTTTATGAAGGATGAGGTTAACCATAGAATTGATAAGGAAAAAAGGTGAGTGGTGCATTGAGGTATCTGTGGAGACAAAAAACGTTATCCATGGAGACAAAGAAGGGAATGTACGAAAGTATAGTGGTACCAACACTCTTATATGGGTGTGAAGCATGGGTTGCAAATGCTGCAGCGAGGAGGAGGCTGGAGGCAGTGGAGATGTCCTGTCTAAGGGCAATGTGTGGTGTAAATATTATGCAGAAAATTCGGAATGTGGAAATTAGGAGAAGGTGTGGAGTTACTAAAAGTATTTGTCAGAGGGCTGAAGAGGGTTGTTGAGGTGGTTTGGTCATTTAGAGAGAATGGATCAAAGTAGAATGACTTGGAGAGCGTATAAATCTGTAGGGAAGGAAGGCGGGGTAGGGGTCGTCCTAGAAAAGGTTGGAGGAAGGGGTAAAGGAGGTTTTGTGGGCGAGGGCTTGGACTTCCAGCAAGCATGTGTGAGCGTGTTAGATAGGAGTGAATGGAGACAAATGGTTTTTGGGACATGACGATCTGTTGGAGTGTGAGCAGGGTAACATTTTGTGAAGGGATTCAGGGAAACCAGTTAATTGATTTAGTTGGACTTGAGTCCTGGAAATGGGAAGTACAATGCCTGCACTTTAAAGGAGGGGTCTGAGATAGTGACAGCTGGGAGGGACTTTTCTCAGCTGTCGTATCTGAGCTCCTCTGCAAAGACAGTGATTATGTATGAGTGTGGTGAAAGTGTTGAATGATGATGAAAGTATTTTCTTTTTGGGGATTTTCTTTCTTTTTGGGTCACCCTGCCTCGGTGGGAGACGGCCGACTTGTTGAAAAAAAAAAAAAAAAAAAAAAAATATGTATACTGAATGTAAATAGGAGCTTTTAAGATTTAACCTGTCATTTTGTATGTTCATGAGACAAAAGAAAAAAAAGTAGTCCTGCCAGAGTGCAAAACATTTACAGTAATGAATGTTAGTTTCACACTTTTATGAGAGAAGAGGAGTCTCTCCCTGGATGGTCTGTGTCTGCCAACCTAGTATAGGTGCAATAAAAGTTTCCTCAGTCTTGTTTCTCAGTGCAGCAAGTGGTGATTGCTGCTGCTTCATGACAAGCAAATCAGCGTGTTGTTTCCTTTAGAATTGAAAGTTCCCAAAAGGAACATCTGACTTAGTCATTGAATTTTTAACTAGGGTCCTTATAAAATACGTTCTCAAGAACTAGCAAATTTTTTTTTTTTTTTTTCAACAAGTCGGCCGTCTCCCACCGAGGCAGGGTGACCCAAAAAGAAAGAAAATCCCCAAAAAAGAAAATACTTTCATCATCATTCAACACTTTCACCACTCTCATACATAATCACTGTCTTTGCAGAGGCGCTCAGATACGACAGCTGAGAATAGTCCCTCCCAGCTGTCACTATCCCAGACCCTCCTTTAAAGTGCAGGCATTGTACTTCCCATTTCCAGGACTCAAGTCTAACTAAATCAATTAACTGGTTTCCCTGAATCCCTTCACAAAATGTTACCCTGCTCACACTCCAACAGATCGTCATGTCCCAAAACCATTAGTCTCCATTCACTCCTATCTAACATGCTCACACATGCTTGCTGGAAGTCCAAGCCCTCGCCCACAAACCTCCTTTACCCTCCCTCCAACCTTTTCTAGGACGACCCTACCCCGCCTTCCTTCCCCTATAGATTTATATGCTCTCCAAGTCATTCTACTTTGATCCATTCTCTCTAAATGACCAAACCACCTCAACAACCCCTCTTCACCCCTCTGACAAATACTTTTAGTAACTCCACACCTTCTCCTAATTTCCACATTCCGAATTTTCTGCATATTTACACCACACATTGCCCTTAGACAGGACATCTCCACTGCCTCCAGCCTCCTCCTCGCTGCAGCATTTGCAACCCATGCTTCACACCCATATAAGAGTGTTGGTACCACTATACTTTCGTACATTCCCTTCTTTGCCTCCATGGATAACGTTTTTTTGTCTCCACAGATACCTCAACGCACCACTCACCTTTTTTCCTTCATCAATTCTATGGTTAACCTCATCCTTCATAAACCCATCCACTGACACGTCAACTCCCAAATATCTGAAAACATTTACTTCTTCCATAATCCCTCTCTCCAAACTCTTCCACTAACCTTTGCAACTTTTCTTTAGAATCTCCCATAAGCACAGTATCATCAGCAAAAAGTAACTGTGTCAACTCCCATTTTGCATTTAATTCCCCATAATTTAATCCCATCCCTCTCCCCAACACCCTAGCATTTACTTCTTTTACAACCCCATCTATAAATATATTAAACAACTATGGTGACATTACACATCCCTGTCTAAGACCTACTTTTACCAGGAAGTAATCTCCCTCTCTCCTACACACCCTAACCTGAGCCTCACTATCCTCATAAAAACTCTTTACAGCCTTCAGTAACTTACTACCTATTCCATACACTTGCAACATTTGCCACATTGCTCCCCTATCCACTCTTTCATATGCCTTTTCTAAATCCATAAATGTAATGACAACTTCTCTACCTTTATCTAAATACTGTTCACATATATGCTTCACTGTAAACACTTGATCTACACATTCCCTACACACTCTAAAGCCTCCTTGCTCATCTGCAATCCTACTCTCTGTCTTACCTCTAATTCTTTGAATAATAACCCTGCCATACACTTTACCTGGTATACTCAATAAACTTATTCCCCTATAATTTTTACACTTTCTTTTATCCCCCTTCCCTTTATATAAAGGAACTATACATGCTCTCTGCCAATCACTAGGTACCTTCCCCTCTTTCATACATTTATTAAACAAAAATACCAACCACTCTAGCACTATATTATCCCCTGCTTTTAACATTTCTGTCATGATCCCGTCAGTTCCAGCTGCTTTACCCCCTTTCATTCTACGTAATGCCTCACGCACCTCCCCCACACTCACATCCTGCTCTTCTTCACTCCTAAACGATGTTGTACCTCCCTGGCCAGTACATGAAATTACCGCCTCCCTTTTTTCATCAACATTTAAAAGTTCCTCAAAATATTCCCGCCATCTACCCAATACCTCCAGCTCCCCATCTACTAACTCCCCTACTCTGTTTTTAACTGACAAATCCATTTGTTCCCTAGGCTTTCTTACCTTGTTTATCTCACTCCAAAATTTTTTCTTGTTTTCAGCAAAATTTCTTGACAGAGCCTCTCCCATTCTTTCATCCACTCTTCTTTTGCACTCTCTCATCACTTGCTTCACCTTTCTTTTACTCTCCATATACTCTGCTCTTCAATTTACACTTCCGTTTTGTAAAAACCTCTCATAAGCTACCTTTTTCCTTTTATCACACCCTTTACTTCTTCATTCCACCACTCACTCCTCTTTCCTCCTGCACCCACCCACATTCTAATACTGCATTTTTAAAACTATCCCAACTCTCTTCAACCCCCCCACTACTCATACTTGCACTAGCCCACCTTTCTGCCAATAGTTGCTTATATCTCACCCTAACTTCCTCCTCCCTTAGTTTATAGACTTTTACCTCTCTCTTACTTGCTGTTGCCATTTTCTTTTTGTCCCATCTACCTTTTACTCTAACTGTAGCTACAACCAAATAGTGATCCGATATATCCGTTGCCCCTCTATAAACATGTACATCCTGAAGCCTACCCATCAACCTTTTATCCACCAATACATAATCCAACAAACTACTTTCCTTACGTGCTATATCATACCTTGTATATTTATTTATCCTCTTTTTCATAAAATATGTATTACTTATTACCAAACCTCTTTCTACACATAGCTCAATTAATGGTTCCCCATTTACATTTACCCCTGGCACCCCAAATTTACCTACTACTCCCTCCACAACATTTTTACCCACTTTAGCATTAAGATCCCCAACCACAATTACTCTCAGTCGGTTCAAAACTCCCCACACACTCCCTCAACATTTCCCAAAATCTCTCTCTCTCTCCTCTACACTTCTCTCTTCTCCAGGTGCATAAACACTTACTATAACCCACTTTTCACATCTAACCTTTATTTTACTCCACATAATCCTTGAATTTATACATTTATATTCCCTCTTTACGTGCCATAACTGATTATTCAACATTATTGCCACTCCTTCTTTAGCTCTAACTCTATTTGAAACCCCTGACCTAATCCCATTTATTTCTCCCCACTGAAACTCTCCTACCCCCTTCAGCATTGTCTCACTTAAAGCCAGGACATCCAGCTTTTTTTCATTCATAACATCTACAATCATCTCTTTCTTATCATTCGCACAACATCCACGCACATTCAAACATCCGACTTTGACGGTTTTCTTCTTTTTCTTTTTAGTAAGCTATACAGGAAAAGGGGTTACTAGCCCATTGTTCCCGGCATTTTAGTTGACTTTTACAACACGAATGGCTTACGGAGGAAAGATTCTTATTCCACTTCCCCATGGATATGAAAGGAAAAGCAATAAGAACAAGAACTATTAAGATAAAATCAAAGAAAACTCAGATGAGTGTGTATACATAAACGTGTACATGTTTGCGTAGCGTGACCCAAGTGTAAGTAGAAGTAGCAAGACGTACCTGAAATCTTGCATGTTTATGACACAGAAAAAAGACACCAGCTATCTTACCATCATGTAAAACAATTACAGGCTTTCGTTTTACACTTACTTGGCAGGACGGTAGTACCTCCCTGGGTGGTTGCTGACTACCAACCTACTACCTACTAGCAAATATCACAAGTTAAAGGTTGATATTCAGTCCTTAGGTATATTTTTTTTTCCTGGGTGGAACATCATTGTCATGAATTAATTTTATTCTCTATATTTTAATTTCAGTTACTGGTGAGCAGAAGAAATTGGCTCACATTAAAGAGTCCATGGGTGAAACATCATCGCAAAGTGTTGTTGTGGCAGTTGACAGAATATTCACTGGGTCTACACGATTGGATGGAGATGCAGTGGTCCACTTTGTTCGAGCCTTGTGCCAAGTGTCCCTTGAAGAGTTAGCTGCTCCCTCTCCACGAATGTTCTCCTTGCAGAAGATAGTGGAAATTAGTTACTACAACATGGGTCGCATCAGGCTACAGTGGTCTAGAATATGGGAGGTTAGAAAGCAGAATATCATTTCCAAAGGGAAAATATTTTCAATGAGGTGTACAGTTTCAAAACACTACTGGAAAGAATAATCTTACTCATACTTTGAAATTAAATTACTTTAGGTGATATTAATGTCATGATCATGGAGAAGCATGAAACCCATAAAGGCCAGACAGCACCTGGAAGGGGTTAAGGGCAGGAGTGATGCTGAAGGGGGAGGGGGGCAAATTACATCAGCCTCCCCTAATAAAATAATAATGCTGCTTCATGGCACATTCCCTGGCTCTCTCTTTCATCCACAGTGCCACCCCTAAGTCTTACTGTATATAATTTTTGGAGCTGCTCGTGGTTACAGGTAATCAGGCTTCATCTAAGGAAGGGAAAGGTCTACATTTAAAAAAAAAAAATAGACAGATATGCTAGTAAAAGTCTTAAATACATGATACAAGATGACCCTTGGAGCATAAGGCATAAGCTACTAAGAAAAGCTAAATACATTAGCTATATCCTTTTCTCCAAGAGCCTCTCTCCAGCACCTTGGTGCTGGAGAGAGGCTCTTGATCCTAGGGACTTCTAGGGAAGTTCCTTGATACTGGTGGGAGGCTCTTGTTATAAGGAATTGGACCTGCTCTTCCCTTTCTTGGATCAGACCTGAATGCCTCCCATTTCCCCAGACATAGTATGATGCCCACAGATTCAGTGCTCCCCATGAATGTACAGTAATAATGATTATAACCTACAAATGGAATAATGATCCCCTGACTATAATAATAATAATAATAATAATAATAACTAAAGTCTGTTGGACCCATACTGATTGTCGGCTTGTTTATAGTATGAGATTTAAAAAAATAAATATACAGTACCCTTATTGACTGATATAAAGAAGAGAGTAGACTGTAAAGGAATACGAAAAAGTAGACAAGGAATATTTCTTAACACCATTAATAGGGAAAATAAGAGGCCACAGTTGTAAACGAAGAAAGAACTACTGAAAGAATACTGGAAAATTCTTTACTGACAGAATGGTAAAATGATGTACCTTTGATGAGTTCCGAGAGTTTTTCTATTCCCAGAGCCTGGCCAGAAGCCATGCTTGGCTGGTCAACCAGGCTGTTGCTGCTAGCTTACAGTAGGAAGTAGTGTTACAACCACTGGAATTAAACAAAAATATTATTACAGACCAGTAGATAAAACTAATAAAGATAGGACACTATTAGCTTAGCTCTGCTTGGGTAACTATCAGTACGTAAAAACAGAGAGATAAAACATATGACTACAATAGTTCTATGAAGCTAGAATAAACTTCTGATAAACTTTTATTTCTACCATATTTTTGTTAAAAAGTATCTCCTGTTGGTTAATTTATTTTATTAGGCTTTTTGCATATACTGTATGACAGTAGTCTTACATTTATCATTATGTTCCCAGGTGCTGGGTGATCACTTCAATAAGGTGGGTTGCAACCCCAATGAGGATATTGCTGTGTTTGCTGTAGACTCACTACGGCAGTTATCAATGAAGTTCATTGAAAAGGGAGAGTTCTCCAATTTCCGCTTTCAGAAAGAGTTTCTTCGTCCATTTGAGCACATAATGAAAAAGAACAGGTAAGTTCAATTGTTGTTAATGCTCACTGCTGGTGTCAAACTGTACCATCAGAGACCAAATAGGTTTCCAAGGGATTCCAGGGCCTTGGATTCTCTTGTAATGTGTCTATATCTTACTTTTATCACTGTTGAACTATAGAATTTAATTTCATTCCTAGTATTTTTTGTATTTAATTAAGACACCTCTTATAAACAGCCAAACTGTGAGATCTACCACTGGGGCGCTGATGGTCACCAGGTCAAACATTTTTACGTTATCCATGGAGGCAAAGAAGGGAATGTACGAAAGTATAGTGGTACCAACACTGTTATATGGATGTGAAGCATGGGTTGCAAATGATGCAGCGAGGAGGCGGCTGGAGGCAGTGGAGATGTCCTGTCTAAGGGCAATGTGTGGTGTAAATATTATGCAGAAAATTTGGAATGTGGAAATTAGGAGAAGGTGTGGAGTTACTAAAAGTATTTGTCAGAAGGCTGAAGAGGGGTTGTTGAGGTGGTTTGGTCATTTAGAGAGAATGGATCAAAGAATGACTTGGAGAGCATATAAATCTTATACGCTATTTACAGCTAAAATTTACAGCTAAAATAATCTAAAACTATAGCACCTGAGTTAGTTAATTAATTAGACAAATGTTTATATATGAGTGTGATTCTAGAACAAGACTTAAGAACAATGAATAATGCTAAACTTAAAAATATGATATCTGATGAATTGATTTTACTAACTATTGGATTAACACACTTTTGAACAAAAGTTACAGAGATTTAGGATATATCTTTACAATCTAATTGAATTACTATTTAACTAGCTAATTGAACTGGTTGGAAGAGGGGTGGGATTAAATTATGGAGAATTAAATGCAAAATGGGAGTTGACACAGTTACTTTTTGCTGATGATACTGTGCTTATGGGAGATTCTAAAGAAAAGTTGCAAAGGTTAGTGGACGAGTTTGGGAGTGTGTGTAAAGGTAGAAAGTTAAAAGTGAACATAGATAAGAGTAAGGTGATGAGGGTATCAAACGATTTAAATAAAGAAAAATTGGATATCACATTGGAGAGAGGGATTATGGAAGAAGTAAATGTTTTCAGATATTTGGGAGTTGACGTGTCAGCGGATGGGTTTATGAAGGATGAGGTTAACCATAGAATTGATGAAGGAAAAAAGGTGAGTGGTGCGTTGAGGTATCTGTGGAGGCAAAAAACGTTATCCATGGAGGCAAAAAAGGGAATGTATGAAAGTATAGTGGTACCAACACTCTTATATGGGTGTGAAGCATGGGTTGCAAATGCTGCAGCGAGGAGGAGGCTGGAGGCAGTGGAGATGTCCTGTCTAAGGGCAATGTGTGGTGTAAATATTATGCAGAAAATTTGGAATGTGGAAATTAGGAGAAGGTGTGGAGTTACTAAAAGTATTTGTCAGAGGGCTGAAGAGGGGTTGTTGAGGTGGTTTGGTCATTTAGAGAGAATGGATCAAAGTAGAATGACTTGGAGAGCGTATAAATCTGTTGGGGAAGGAAGGTGGGGTAGGGGTCGTCCTAGAAAAGGTTGGAGGGAAGGGGTAAAGGAGGTATTGTGGGCGAGGGGCTTGGACTTCCAGCAAGCATGTGTTAGCGTGTTAGATAGGAGTGAATGGAGATGAATGGTTTTTGGGACATGACGATCTGTTGGAGTGTGAGCAGGGTAACATTTTGTGAAGGGATTCAGGGAAACCAGTTAATTGATTTAGTTGGACTTGAGTCCTGGAAATGGGAAGTACAATGCCTGCACTTTAAAGGAGGGGTCTGGGATAGTGACAGCTGGGAGGGACAATTCTCAGCTGTCGTATCTCAGCTCCTCTGCAAAGACAGTGATTATGTATGAGTGTGGTGAAAGTGTTGAATGATGATGAAAGTATTTTCTTTTTGGGGATTTTCTTTCTTTTTGGGTCACCCTGCCTCGGTGGGAGACGGCCGACTTGTTGAAAAAAAAAAATTATTTCATTGCAAGTTTACATAGAGATTTTGTAATTACAATCATGAACTGAAGTGCAATTAGAGCCACTAGCATGCCATGGCATTAAGGGCAGATTAATCTAATGGCTTATAGACTACTTAATACTAGGGAAATTGATTTGAGTTTGTTTTAGTTAAACATTAGCTTATAACAGTTAATAAATTTACTCAAATTACAATCTGAGGATATTACATTGTGACAAGTGTTTTGTAGGATGGTTACATTAATAGTAAATATTGAAATTATATTATAGGAAAATAACAGTGAGCATTGTTGAAAGTAATTTACAGTATAAGTATTTAGTTTAGGGTGAGTAGGTGGATTTTGAGAAGAGTTTTAAATTGATGTTCAGACCAGGTTATTTTAGTATTGATTGTTCGATTCATTCGCGTCCAGGCTGGTAACAGCAACAGCAGCAACAACTGGTTTGTTTACAAAACTCGTGAACCTTCTACACACTCATTCTCTCTCATTTATTCATTTAATCTTGTTTACTCACCTCTCACTCTACATTAAGACTGCCTCTACCCTTTCCTGCCTCTACCACTGCCTGCCTCGACCACTTAATGAACAAGCTCCAAACACAATTAATTAATTATGAAATGTTTGGATGAGCACGCAAGGAAATGTTCACTGGAGGTTAAACAAAGCTAGATTGACTCATGAGCCTGCGCGGGCAGCACCTGGGTGGACAGGTCTGGTACGCACTTGTTCGAAACACGGGATGTGTTAGATTGGCGGGACAAAATTTGTTCTAAAAAAGTGTTCGAATTCCGATTGGTTAATTTGCCGAGGTGTTCGAAAATCAGGATTCCACTGTATAATTATACAATATTTTATAGTGCTGAGAAGCACACCCCTCCATGTGTCATGGGCAATCATGAGTTACTGAGATTGCCCACTTCTCTCTCTCTTCCCACTTTGTAATGATGCCAAATGGTGAATTAAATATGTATATTAGAAAGAAAAATAAATAAGAAGGAAACTCCAACTTGGTAATGTTGTTTAAATTTGCATAACTCTTGCATATTACAGAAAATAAAAAAGTAAATTACACATACTGTACAATGAGTTAAGCTTACAGAAAAATAGCTTAAGACTCTGGCAACATTTTGGTATAAGTATCATCTTTGTACCATGTTTCTAGAAAGAATTAGTCATTTTTACAAAAGTTATTGTTATGACACAGCGAGTAATATACAGCCTCTCCTCACTTAGCAACGTACTCGTTTACTGACGCCTTGGACTTAAGACGGGCTCTCTGACCAGTATTCATATCTAAATAATGTATATTAGAGCTAATTTCCTCTTATTCTGTTTATTTCAATATACAGTACACTACTGTATAAACATTTAAAAATATACAGTGGACCCCCGGAAATTGAACATTCTTCGTTCGAGAATGCTGTTCAAGTGCTGTTACCGAACAAATTTATTCCCATAAGGAATGATGTAAATTAGATTAGTCCATTTCAGACCCCCGAAAATACACTTACAAAAACACTTACAATAATAAACTTACATAATAGGTCGAGTTGGGAGGCGTTCGATTTCCGGGGGTCCACTGTACCAGAAATTTTACAAATGGTGCAAAAGTGACATTAAAACAATATCAAAGATGGTTGACACAAACTCACTACCATTATAGTATGCTCCTCACTTAACGACGAATTTGTTTAACGACGTGGTCTCCTGAGCTGAACTCTGTCGTTAAGCGAGGAGATGCTGTACATTTGAACGTGTAGTAAATTTTCAGAATTTTTTCCAATTTTCTTTTTTTTCTAATACATTAAATTCACCATCTAACATTGTTACAAAGTGGGATAAGCTATAGGAGAGAGGGAGAGGCCAGCAGAAGGAGCATTCAGTATCTGGTGAGTCGTCATGGGCGTAGGATACTAGCTGTGGCGTTAATAAAATGTGTAATTACACTAATATTAGTAATAAAGGTTATCTATCTATCACATTTATTCCAAATTGATATCAGAAAAATTATAAATCCCTTAGAACTATAATAAAGATGCCAAATGAATAATATATGCCATATTATGTGAGTGGGGTAGGTGGCGGAGGCTGCCGCTCCGGGATAGGATCATAAGATAGATACGTTCTCTCGTCTGTACCTCTGGTCTATAACAAAAGAAAACGGTGTTTACATCAGGGCAAACACTCCTAGATCACCCTTATCATAAGAAAAAAAACAAAAATAGTGCGATTTTTCCATATTTTTTTTTCCGAGTCATAGGCTGTGTGTACCTTGATTATCTCGAAGTAAGATATTGACCTATTTCATGTACGCGACCCCAAATCCTAAAGTGTGTGTGTCGCAAAATATAAAAAAAAAATGATTTTTTTTGTATGAAATGATAGAGAATCTTTTCCCGATGGTAATGACACCAAAAGTACGAAATTTGATGAAAAACTTACGGAATTTTGCTCTCGCGAAGTTAGCGATCTTGGCGATATTTACGCATCAGCGATTTTGCCCACTTTGAGCCCTATTTTCGGCCAATTCCATTGTTCCAGTCAACCAAACTCATAGCTATTTCTTTAGAACTCAATTTGTTCTATCGATTGAGTACAAGAAGACGCCCATTTACCGATTTCAACTACACAATAAAGTGGTCAGAAATTGGCAATTTGGCCAATTTCACACAAATTAAAAAAGATGCCAGTTTCAAAATAGGGTTCAGAATGAACAATGCAAACATTCCTGGCACTAAAATAACATTTTCTCTGTTCATCAGTCATGTCTCCAGGCCCCTCTTATATTACTCTTGCTTTCTATTTTGAATTTTTATTCCCAAAAAATAGAAGATTTACTGTTATGCAGACTACTGCATTATTGTAATAATTGTTTAAATAATGTCAACCCATTCGTGACTGCGTATTAGAATGGCTAGTTGGACACTTATTGGACAATGTTTACTCTTGAATAGTGGCAAAAATCAAACATTTCTGCTAATTTGAGCTCAATTTCAAGATCCTTTTCATTGTGAAACCAAAATCATCTCTATTTCTGTAGTATGTCTTCCATTCTATCAAATGAGACTAAGAAAACGAGAATACAACCATAAATACTACACAAATACATCTCAAATTTGGCATTTTAATCCAAAAACACGGTCGGAGGTTTTTTCCTCATGCACTGTGTGCTGCAGGATTTTTTTTTATACTGTGCACACTGACCACACAGACCCATTCTCTTACATGTGGGCCTACCAGCTTTCTCTCGCTTGATTTGAAGCCACTAGAATTTTGGTGTATTAATACGTCAAAAACACTGGCTCGTAAGACATACAGTGGAACCCCAAGCTTCAGCCACCCCGAGTATTGGCCGCTTCGAGTTTCGGTCACTTTTTTGGGCCTAATTTTGTCCTGACTTTTGGCTGTTGCCCCAAGTTTCAGACGGCGTACCAGACCTGTCTGCCTCCCTGCGCAGGCATCATGAGCCAGTCTAGCTTTGTTTATCCTTGAGTGAACATTACCCTGCGTGCTCATCGAAACATTTCACAATAAATTAATTGTGTTTAGTGCTTGTTTATTGATTGTGACTGAAATAACCACCATGGGCCCAAAGAAACTTCATATTGGCAGCCCTTTGGTAAAGAAAGTGAAAAACACGATAGAAAGAAATTGTAGCAAAGTACCAAGGTGGAGGAGGAAGAGAGAGGGGAGAATGTGCTTTCTTCAGTGATTCTATGATATGTACAATACTAAAGCAGCACGAGTCCATAAAGGCTATAGCACCAGCCAGCGATAAAGTGTAGCATTAACAGTGTAGCAAGTAAGATAAGCAATTAAACGATAGAAAAAGGACAGCACGAAACTGACTCCTTCAATGTTGTTGGAGTTACATAGGGTGACTGACAACACCACCGTCTCTGGCGGCCATCACCACCACTATGTAATGTTTATCTTTCAGTGGCCCTTATACACCCAACAACAAAGATCACAGCAACACTCGTCTGTTAGGGAGAGAGACATGTGACATATTTTATTCATTCTAGAGTATATATCATGTTTCTATGTTATTAATATTGTTTATTATGTCATATTAGATGAATTGTACTTGATAAATAAGCCGTAGAGTTGATATTAGTGTAATATTAAAGGACTATCTTGTCCTGCCTCCAAACAAACTCTCCTGCCTCTCATACGCCAACAAGAGTCTTCAATAAAGGTAAAACTGATTTAAATGTTGATTTATCCATTAAAATTAGTGCTTTATATTTATTTCTCATTGTTTTCTGTATGTAAAACTGTAGTACAGTGAACCCCCGACTTTCGGCCGGTCTGAGTATCGGCTGGTTCGACTTTCAATCGCTTTTTTCGGCCCAATTATTCCCCGACAATCGGCCATTTCCCTGACTATAGGCCCGCGTACCAGACCTGTCCGCCTCCCCGCGCAGGCGCCGTGAGCCAGTCTCGCTTTGTTTATCCTTGAGTGAACATTACCCAGAGCGCTCATTCAAGCATTTCACAAAAATTTTATTGTTTTTAGTTCTTGTCACTGTGAAATATAAGTCACCATGGGTCCAAAGAAGCTTCCTAGTGGCACCCCTGTGGTTAAGAAAGTGAGGAACACCAACGAACTGAAGAAGGAGATACAGTGGATCCCCGAGTTTCGTAAACCCCGGAAATCGTACACTTATGTAAGTATAATATTGTAAGTGCTTGTGGAAGTGTATTTTTGGGGGTCTGAAATAGACTAACCTACGTGACATTTTTCCTTAAAAGAGTAAATTCGTTCGGTAATGGCACCTGAGCAGACTTCAGGAGTGAAGTTTTTACGAAACTCGGGGGTCCACTGTAGTTGAAAAAATATGAGTGGTGTACATGTGGGGAAGCTTGCCAGGATGTAGTACAACAAAAACAAATCTACTATCACCTCTATCCTGGCAAAGAGAAAAGAACTCAAGGAAGCTGATGTTGCAAAAGGTGCTGACATGTTTGCCAAAAATAGATCGAAAAAAGTGGATGAGGTTGAGAAGTTGTTGGCGGTGTGGATCAGTGAAAAACAGATAGCGGGTGATAGTGTTTCCATGGTGATAATTTGTGAAAAGGCAAGGCAGTTGCACGCAGATCATGTCAAGACAATGCCTGGAACCAGTGCTGATGTGAGTGATTTTAAAGCCAGCAAAGGCTGGTTTGACAGATTTAGGAAATGTAGTGGCATACACAGTGTTGTAAGGCATGGTGAGGCAGCCAGTTCAGACAAACGTGCTGCTGAAAAGTTTGTCTGAATTTAAGGGGTTTGTAGACAATGAAAAATTCAAACCCGAACAAGTGTTTAATTGTGATGAAACAGGCCTCTTTTTTGGAAGAAAATGCCAAAGAGGACCTACATTACTCAAGAGGAAAAGGCACTGCCAGGACACAAGCCTATGAAAGACAGGCTAACTCTCATGTTGTGTAGTAATGCTGGTGGGGATTTTAAAGTGAAGCCTTTACTGGTGTATCACTCTGAAAATCCCAGAGTGTTAGAGAAACACAATGTGAACAAGAATAATGTGTGTGTGTTTTGGAAGGCTAACACTAAGGCATAGGTCACGAAGGCAATTTTCCTGGAATGGTTAACTGGAGTGTTTGGCCCCAGTGTGAAAAAATAACTACAGGAAAAGAAATTGGGACTCAAGTGCCTCCTTTTACTGGACAATGCTCCTGCTCATCCTCACATCTTGGAAGACTATTTGTCTGAGAACTTCAGTTTCATCACAGTGAAGTTCTTGCCTCCTAACACCACTACTCTCATCCAGCCCGTGGACCAACTGGTCATTTCTAACTTCAAAAAAACTCTACACCAAAGCAATGTTCCAAAAGTGCTTTGAAGTGACCTCGGACACTGAGTTGACCCTAAGAGAGTTCTGGAAAGATCACTTCAATATCCTCCATTGCATAGGCTTTATAGGTAAGGCTTGGGAGGGAGTGACTTCCAGGACTTGGAACTCTGCTTGGAGACAATTGTGGGCAGGTTGTGTCGAACAGAGGGATTTTGAAGGGTTTGAGGCTGACCCTGACGACCCTGTGCCTGTTGTGGAAGGTATTGTGGCATTGGGCAAGTCCCTGGTGTTGGAGATGAGTGGCAAGGATGTGGAAGAGTTGGTGCAGGACCACAGGGTAGAGCTAACCACTGAAGAGCTGCAAGAGCTTCATCTGGAACAGCATCAGACCTCAGTAGAGAAAATTGATTCACAGGAGGAAGATGGACAGGGTGAAGTAACTTTAGAGATTAAGGAAATTTGTTCTATGTGGACTAAGGTGCAGACATTCGCTGAAAAACACCACCCTGAGCAAGCTGAAACAAGCCACATTTGCAACTTGTTCAATGACAAAACCTTGTCCCACTTCAGGAAAATGTTAGAGATGCCAGAAACAGAGCACTCTGGACAGTTATTTTTCTAGACAGGGGTCTAGTGACTCTCAAGCTGGTCATAGTGGCATTAAAAGACAAAGAAGGGAAGTAACCCCAGAGAGGGACTTGTTACCTGAAGTCCTTATGGAGGGGGATTCCCCTTCCAAACAATGAGTGCTCCCTCCCCCTGTCGTCCTCCCCATCTTCCAGATGCCAGCAAGCCTCTTCAATAAAGGTAAGTAAATGTTATTTATTATTATGTTATTTATTATTTATTATTATTTCTTGTTATTTTGTGTTATTAAGTGTTGTTTTGTGTATGTAAAACTATAGTTAATCTATATAAAATTAATTTTTTGTGAATATTTTTGGGTGTCTGAACGGATTACAGTGGACCCTCGGAAATCAAACACTCCCAACTCGCCCTATTATGTAAGTTTATTATTGTAAGTGCTTTTATTGGTGTATTTTTGGGGTCTGAAATGGACTAATCTAATTTACATAATTCCTTATGGGAATAAATTCGTTTGGTAACAGCACTTGAATAGCATTCTGGAATGAAGAATGTTCGATTTCCGGGGGTCCACTGTACGTAATTGTATTTACATTATTTCTTATGGGAAATAATGGTTCGACTTTCAGCCAGTTCGAGTTAAGGCCTAGCTCCTGGAACGGATTACGGCCGATACTCGGGGGTCCACTGTATTTATTCTTTAAAAAGAATTTTTTGTGAATATTTTTGGGTGGAATGGATTAATTGGATTTACATTATTTCTTATGGGAAATACTGCTTTGACTTTAGGCCTAGCTCCTGAAAGGGATTACGGCTGAAACTCGGGGTTCCAGTGTATAACATAAATAATGTAGAAGCATAATAAAGACGTCCAAATTAATAAAAACTGACATTATATGGAGAGGTATTGAAAGGTGGGCAGTGGGGAGGGATAAAAAAGAAAAGTGACCACGACCATTACAGAAAACATTACACATTATGCGTACAAAATAAGTTCACAGTAAAGGGGTTAGCTCGTGTGTTCATCTGTGTGTTTACATTATCTTTGTCTCTCATGGCATCTTAAGAAAAGATTAAACTCAGTGAACAAGGTATGTCGATGGTAATAATATAATAATAAATAATCGCTCTGGAGCACTTTAAATGTCATACGTATTTCATATAGGTTTGGTAGCTGACATTTAAAGCACTCCAGAGTGATTATTATTATTAAGTATTATTATTATTATTACCATCAACATACCTTGTTCACTGAGTTTAATCATTTCTTAAGATGCCATAAGAGAAGCAGAGAATGTAAACACATACGAACACACCAGCTAACTCCTTTACTGTGAACTTCTTTTGTACTTTTTCCATTTCCTCTTCCAAGTGCTGCTGCACTTCTAACTCTATCTTGTACTATGGGGTGCACAATAAAGTACAAATTTATACAAATATGTAGTCTTGGAGACTGTGAAAACTAGTGTACTGAGTTTCTGTAGGAAGGAGATTGAGATGCTTGACGCTGAGATGCTGTGCTGCCCGTTCATGCCTCAAGTTCTCGTACAGCATACAATACTGACTCGGAGAGCCCGTCGTAACTCCGAGTTGTCTGTAAACGAGTACGTCGATAAGTGAGGAGAGGCTGTATTACGTGTGGGTGGGGTGTCCTGGCTGGTTACCATACTTCCCACACCTGACTTCCTACAAATAAATACTACTCACCTCTCACCCTACATTAAGACTACAAATATTTTAAGGTAAGTAATGAGTGTAGTGTATATGCATTTTATCACTCTGGGGCACTCTAACCCTTTGAGGGTCGGTCCCGTACTAGTACGTCATTGCAGCCAGGGTTGGTCACGTACTTGTACGCCTAAATTCTAGTGCCTTCAAATCTGGTGGAAGAAAGCTGGCAGGCCTACATATGAAAGAATGGGTCTGCGTGGTCAGTGTGAGCAGTATAAAAAAAATCCTGAAGCACGCAGTGCATAATGAGAAAAAAGAAACTGACCGTTTTTTTGGGTTTAAAACAGCGACTTTCTGGTGTATTTTTGTATGTTATTTGTGGGTGTATTCTGGTTTTCTTGGTCTCGTTCGATAGAATGGAAGATATACTATAGAAATGGTGATGATTTTGATTGGTTTTACGATGACAAGTACCTTGAAACTGAGCGCAAAGTAGCGAAAATGTTCGATTTTTGTCGATGTTCAAGAGTAAACAAATCACGCCATGCGTCCAATACACATCAACTGGCATGTCTAATATTCTTGCACAAGTGCACTGATATTATTTATACCGTTTCTACAATGATGCAGTTGAATACATAACAGTAAATCTATTTTTTTTGTCAGAATAAAAATTCAAAATCGAAAGCAAAAGTAATGTAAAAGGGGCCTGGAGACGTGACTAATGAACAGAGAAGATGTTATTTTAGTGCCAGGAATGTCTGCATTGTTTATTATGGACCCTATTTTGAAATTGGCATCGTTTGAAATTTGTGTGAAATTGGCCAAATTGCCATTTTCTGACCACTATTTTGGGTAGTTGCAATTGGTAAATTGGCGGTGTCTTGTACTCAATCGATAGAAGAAATGGAGTTCTAGCGAAATAGCTATAATTTTAGTAGACTGAAACATTGGAATTTGCCGAAAATAGGGCTCAAAGTGGGCGAAATCGCCGACGCGTAAATGTCATCGATACCGCTAACTTCGTTAGTTTTCCATCAAATTTCATAATTTTGGTGGCATTATGATCGGAAAAAGATTTTCTTATCATTTCATGAGAAAAAATAATTTATTTTTTTTCTGAAAATTTTTCGACCCTGAGAACAAGTTCGGGAGAGGGCCTCTCGACCCTCAAAGGGTTAAATGTCATAGTATACAGTGGAACCTCGGTTTTCGTGTCTAATCCGTTCCAGAGGGATCGGCTAAAACTGAAATCTGCAAAAACTGAAACCATTTTCCCCATAAGAAATAATGTAAATTCAATTAATCCGTTCCAGACACCCAGAAGTATTAAAAAAAAATTTTGGGGGGCCTTAAAGATAGATTTACATGCACAAAAGAATGAACATTCAACTTAACACTTACTTTTATTGAAGACTGATGTTGCTGGATGGAAGACAGGGAAGAGGGGAGAGGGAAGAGAGGCTATTCTTTGGAAAGGAAATCCCCCTCTATAAGGACTCTAGGTACCAAGTCCTCATCTGGGGTCACTTCCCTTCTTTGTCTTTTAATGCCACTAGGACCAGCTTGAGCATCACTGTACACCTGTGGCACTAAATATTTGTCCAGAGAGCTCTGTTGCTGGCGTCTCTTTAAAATGTCCCTAAAATGGGACGAGATTGTCATTGTACATGTTGCCGAGACAGATTGCAACATCTTTGTCATGGTGATGTTCCTCCACAAATGAATACATCGTAGTCCACATTGCACAAATCTCCTTCATCTTTGAAGAAGGCACCTTACATCTCTCTTCCTCCTTCATTGAAGCAATTTCCTGAGTTGTGGTTTGATGGTGTTGCACATCAAGCTCTTGCAGCTCTTCAGTGGTTAGATTTTCATTGTGGTCCTCCACCAACTCTTCCACATCCTCGCCACTCACACCCAACCCCATGCAATTCCCCAATGCCACAAAACTTTCCACAACTTCCATAGGCTCCTCAGGGTCAGCCCCAAACCCTTCAAAATCGCTCTCTTGGACACAATCTGGCCACAACTTTCTCCAAGCAGAGTTCATCGTCCTGGAAGTTACTCCCTGCCAAGCCTTATCTATAAGGCTTATACACTGGAAGATACTGAAGTGATCCCTCCAGAACTCTCTTAAGGTAAATTCAGAGTCTGAGGTTATGTCAAAGCACCTTTGAAACATTGCTTTGGTGTACAGTTTTTTGAAGTTAGAAATGACCTGCTGGTCCATGGGCTGGATGAGAGGAGTGGTGTTAGGAGGCAAGAACTTCACTGTTACAAAACTGAATTCCTTAGACAATTGGTCTTCCAAGTCTCGAGGATGAGTAGGAGCATTGTCCATTACCAGGAGGCACTTGAGTCCCAATTTCTTTTCCAGGAGGTACGTATTTCTTCACACTTGGGCCAAACACTTGATTAAACCATTCCAGGAAAATTTCCCTCGTGACCCATGCCTTAGTGTTAGCCTTCCACATTACACACAATTTACTCTTGACGACACTGTTTTTCTTGAAAACACTGGGATTTTCAGAGTGATACACAAGTAAAGGCTTCAATTTTAAATCCCCACTAGCATTACTACACAACAAGAGAGTGCCTTTTCCTCCTGCATGATGTAGGTCCTCCTTGGCATTTTCTTCCAAAAGAGGCCTGTTTCGTCACAATTAAAACTTGTTTGGGTTTCAAATTTTCAGCCTGTACATATTCTTTGAATTCGCGCACGAATTTTTCAGCCGCATGTTTGTCTGAACTGGCACTCTCACCATGCCTTACAACACTGTGTATGCCACTTCGCTTCTTGAATTTTTCGAACCAGCCTTTGCTGGCCTTAAATTCACCAACATCAGCACTGGTTCCAGGCATTTTCTTGACAAGATCGGCATGCAACTGCTTTGCTTTTTCACATATGATGGATTGCACAACACTATCACCCGCTAGTTGTTTTTCGTTTATCCACACCAACAACAATTTCTCCATATTTTCAATTGATTGTGGTCTCTGTTTCGTTATCGTATTCACCCCTTTCACAACATTAGCTTCCGTGATTTCTTTTCTCTTCGGCACAATGGAACTGATGGTTGATGGGGGGCTTATTGTATATCCTGCCGAGCTCGGCAATACGTACACCACTATCATATTTTTCTATTATTTCTTTCTTCAGTTCTACGGTGTTCCTCACTTTCTTTACCAAAGGACTGGCACTAGGAGCTTTCTTTGGGCCCATGGTGGCTTATTTAGTAGTCACAAACAATAATCAAGGGCCAAAAACAATGGATTGTTAAGAAATGTTTTGTATGAAATCGCAGGATAATGTTTACTCAACCAGAAACAATGCTACACTGCCTGAGAATGTGCGTGGGAGGCGGGCTTGCTGGCTTTGTATGTGCGCTGGGCACTGGACAGGTTCCGTACCATAGACGAAAATGGAGCCAATCGGCGAAAACGGAGCCATTATTTCCACGAAAAAAGTGCTCGAAAACAGAGATACACGAAAACCGAGTTCCACTGTATTATATGTGGGTGGGGTGTCCTGTCTGGCTACCATATTTCCCACACCTGACTTACAATAAATACTACTCACCTCTCACCCTACATTAAGACTACAAATATTTTAAGGTAAGTAATGAGTGTGCTGCATGTGTATTTTACTTTTTATTGTTTTTAATGCCTAGCTCTGTTGCTAACTTAATAGTATATGTTAGTGTAAACTTGTTATCTGGCATTTATAAGTGGAAAAAATGGTGTTCTGCTTTCCTGCGGTAACCTGGAACCTAACCTGCTGTATAAGTGGGGCCCTACTGTATACCGAACTTCACTTTCCTGCATGTTCTCCTGTTGTTCTCGTTCATGTGATAATTTCTTGTTAATTTATGAGACCTGGTGTGAGTTATTTGTAGGAGCTGTTTGATAAGATTTCTTAGTGTCCTTATGTTGATGTTCCTTTAACTATTGTTTGGCACATTTTGAAGTATCATCTTTTGTCACTTGTATGAAAAATTTATTACCTTTTTTTACTGTATTATACTTAGTTGTGTATGGGTTTTTACCAGGTCACCAGCAATAAAAGATATGGTTGTAAGATGCATAACACAGATGGTAAATTCTCAAGCTAAGAACATCAAGTCAGGTTGGAAAAATATATTCAGCGTTTTCCATCTAGCAGCCTCAGACCACGATGAGAATATTGTAGAAATGGCCTTTGAAACTACAAAAGAAATTATATGTAAGTACTGATTTTGTTTTCTTTGTAATTTTTTTGTGAGAGGGTTTTAAATATTTGTTAATGCAGGAATTTTCATTTTAGGTGCATATTTGTTGGAGTACAACACCTAGAGACTGGTCACTAAGACTGTATAACATTAGGGTAACCTGCCCTCCCCTCCTCTGCTGAGTTGAAGATAGACATTCTTTATATGACATTCTTCTAAAAGTCTTAGAGGGAATCAGCATACACCAGGGCACCTTGGTCAGTCTTTCAAGACTGAGTCAGATGTAAACAAAAATTATTTTATTCGAAATTCAACTGCAATTCAAAATTTTCTTGTACATACTTCCTTGTAATTAAGTACAGAAGAAGGGATAACTAGCCCCTTGCTCTTGGCACTTCAGTTATCTTTTTATGACATGCATTGCTTATGGGCGATGATGGGACATGGCTCTTTTGTTAAAAAACTGCTGTTTCCTCAGGATGTAATTCTGTAATTGTGGATGCTGATAAATTATAAGAAACACAACAAGGACGAATGTGAAAATGAGAAAGATATTAAGTGGTACTGAGAACATGTGATAATGAGGAGCAAAGAACAAGAGGATATATGATCAAGATGTACAAAATATTACAGGCCATAGCTAAGGTATATAAGGATGGGTTCTTTACTATAAACTTTACAAAAAAAAAAAAAGAGGGAGCGTGACTGGAAATTACTATTTCAAATGAACCATGTAGGTATCAAGAAGCATTTCTACCATGTATGAGTGTTAAAAAAGTTGAATATAATATAATATCTTTATTTACTACAAGTACGTGTACAAGGTATACAGTCCTAGCTGACATCAATGACATACTACTATATAGAAAACCGCTTGTTATGCAGAGCATTTCTGGCAAATTAGGTCAGTTTGGTCCCAGGATGCAACCCACACTGGTCGACTAACATCCAGGTACCCATTTTACTGATGGGTGAACATAGACAACCGGTGTAAGGAAACACGTTCCATGTTTCTACCCCTTTGCCGGAATTGAACCCGGACCCTCACCATGTGAAGTGAGAGTTTTGCTAACAGGCCACTGGGCACTGGATGCTGAACAGTAACCTGGTGAAAGCTGATTCCTTACAAGGCCATGAAAATAGATATGACAGGGCTCAGTCATGTCACTCGAAAGCTGAAAGGCAGGACCAAAAGCTGGAGCTTATACCCCTCAAACACTAATAGGTACAGGAGGGCACCACTTATACAGCAGGTTAGGTTCCGGGTTACCGCTGTAAAGTGAAACTTCTTTCTTTCTTTCTTTCTTTCTTTCTTTCTTTCTTTCTTTCTTTCTTTTCTTTCTTTCTTTTCTTTCTTTCTTTCTTTCTTTCCCTCTTTCTTTCTTTCTTTCCCTCTTTCTTTCTTTCTTTCCCTCTTTCTTTCTTTCTTTCCCTCTTTCTTTCTTTCCCTCTTTCTTTCCCTCTTTCTTTCTTTCCCTCTTTCTTTCTTTCTTTCCCTCTTTCTTTCTTTCTTTCCCTCTTTCTTTCTTTCTTTCCCTCTTTCTTTCTTTCTTTCCCTCTTTCTTTCTTTCTTTCCCTCTTTCTTTCTTTCCCTCTTTCTTTCTTTCCCTCTTTCTTTCCCTCTTTCTTTCTTTCTTTCTTTCCCTCTTTCTTTCTTTTTTCCCTCTTTCTTTCTTCTTTCTTTCTTTCTTTCCCTCTTTCTTTCTTTCCCTCTTTCTTTCTTTCCCTCTTTCTTTCTTTCCCTCTTTCTTTCTTTCCCTCTTTCTTTCTTTCCCTCTTTCTTTCTTTCCCTCTTTCTTTCCCTCTTTCTTTCTTTCTTTCCCTCTTTCTTTCTTTCTTTCCCTCTTTCTTTCCCTCTTTCTTTCTTTCCCTCTTTCTTTCCCTCTTTCTTTCTTTCTTTCTTTCTTTCCCTCTTTCTTTCTTTCTTTCTTTCCCTCTTTCTTTCTTTCTTTCTTTCCCTCTTTCTTTCTTTCTTTCCCTCTTTCTTTCTTTCTTTCCCTCTTTCTTTCTTTCTTTCTCTTTCTTTCTTCTCTTCCTCTTTCTTTCTTCTTTCCTTTTTTCTCTTTCTTTCTTTCCCTCTTTCTTTCTTTCTTTCCCTCTTTCTTTCTTTCTTTCCCTCTTTCTTTCTTTCCCTCTTTCTTTCTTTCTTTCCCTCTTTCTTTCTTTCCCTCTTTCTTTCTTTCTTTCCCTCTTTCTTTCTTTCCTACTTTCAAGTGCATATAAAAGGCTGATAACTTGTTTACACTATCATATATTAAGTGAGCAAAAGAGCTAGGTCTAAAAATTGCATATCCAGTACACGCATGACTTACCTGAAAATGTTTTCATTCTTAACTTATAGTGAGTGATCAATATATTTCTTGTAGGAAGTCTAAATAAATGAAGAATTGGTATAATTGAAAACTGCTGCATTAGCGAAATGCTGTAAAGCGGGGCCCTCCTTTAATTATAAGTATGAAGGTACAGGAGGGCCCTGTTTGTATGGCTCTTAAGGTTCCCAACCCTGTGTGGTAAGTGAAAATCACCGGCAGGTGGGAAAGAGCTGTTTTTTTTTAACTTTGTTAAATGCGTCTAAAGTGCCTGATAACATGTTTACACTATCACTATCATATATTAAGTGCTCAATATAGCTAGGCATAAAAAATAGATAAAGTAAAATAAATACACAGTACGTACATACAACACTTACCTTAAAGTATGGTGCTGGTCACCCTTTATGCAACTGTTGTGCGAAAAAGCTGTAAAAGCACTAAACCTAATGAACAGTCGATCATTTGAAAGCCAATGAAAACATGGAACACCGAAAAGAGGGTGCCAGGTACACAGGGCCCTCTGGTAATTGCACCTTCCCATGCCTTCTATGTTGATATGACTACTGGGAATGTAATTTTTCAAAGTAAGTACCATACCTTTTCTCTACAGTATTTTTAATACCTTTCAAAATGCCTTATCATACCTGGAGTATACCTGGAGAGGGTTTTAGGGTCAACACCTTCACGGCCCGGTCTGTGACCAGGCATCATGGTGGATCGGGGCCTGATCAACCAGACTGTTACTGCTGGCCACACGCAAACCAAGGTATGAACCACAGCCCGGCTGGTCAGGTACTGACTTTAGATGCCTGTCCAGTGCCTTCTTGAAGACAGCCAGGGTTCTACTGGTAATTACTCCCCTTATGTATGCTGGGAGGCAGTTGAACAGTCTTGGGCCCCTGACACTTATGTTGTCTCTTAGCATACTCATGGCACCCAGATTATTATATATATTTTTTTAACATGTCGGCCATTGCCCACTGAGGCAGGTTGACCCAAAAAGAAAGAAAAAACTTTCATCATCGTTCAACACTTTCATCGTCATTCATACATAATCACTCTCTTTGCAGAGACTCAGATACGACAGTTTAGATGTCCCTCCAAACAGCCAATATCCCAAATCTCTCCTTTGTACTTCCCACCTCCACCTTCATTTATTTAACTTCCTCTTATTTTTTTTTAATGCATTGGCTGTTATATTGTACTGTACTTTATTTCTCTTTGAGCAGTGTATATTTTTATTTTAATTTATTTATTTATTTTTTTAACAAACCAGCCATATCCCACCGAAGCAGGGTGACATAAAAAGAAAAATGAAAGTTTCTCTTTTTAAATTTAGTAATGTATACAGGAGAAGGGGTTACTAGCCCCTTGCTCCCCGCATTTTAATTGCATCTTACAACACGCATGGCTTACGGAGTAAGAATTCTGTTCCACTTCCCCATGGAGGAAAAAAAAATGTATTATGCTTACTAATTCAGAACTTTGTTTAAGATTGTTCTTTTCCTCACAGGTCAGATCTACCAAAAACATTTCATCACAGTTATAGATTCCTTCCAAGACTCGGTCAAGTGTCTGAGTGAGTTCGCTTGTAATGCAGGATTTCCTGATACCAGCATGGAAGCAATATCACTTATTAGAGATTGTGCCAAGTATGTTGATGAGAAACCACAGGTAAGGCTCTAAACACTAGTATGTATGTGTGTGCGATAAGATCACGATAAACAGGTGATATCACAGTATGCAAAATAACCACTGTGAAAAAATAGTGAATTTCCGAGCATTTTCATGATTTCTCACATTATCAAGAACCCAAACCCCTCTTTTTAAAGTGCAGTCATTGTGTTTCTCACCTCCAGGACTGAAGTCTGGCTAACTGGTTTCCCTGAATCCCTTAACAAAATATTACCCTACTCACACTCCAACAGCTTGTCAGGTCCCAAAAATCATTCATCTTCATTCACTCCTATCTAACATGTTCACACATGCCTGCTGTATGTCCAAGCAAGCCCCTTGCACACAAAACCTCTTTCACCCCCCTCCCTCCATCCTGATAAATTAGACACATATGCAACACTTGGGTATCTTTATTGAGGAAATGTTTCGCCACACAGTGGCTTCATCAGTCCAATACAAAGTAGAGAGTTGTAAAGAGAGGAGGAGTTTGAGGTAATCAGTCCCTCGGCCTGGAGTCGATGTGTTCAGTCCATCAGTCTTACTCACAAGATTGATGGACTGAACACATCGACTCGGCCGAGGACTGATTACCTCAAACACCTCCTCTCTTTACAACTTTCTACTTGTATTGACTGATGAAGCCACTGTGTGGCAAACGTTCTCAATAAAGATACCCAAGTGTTGTATATGTGTCTAATTTATCAACTTGTCGGTTCTCTGAACCATTCATCTACAATCCCTCCATCCTTTTCTAGGATGACTCCACCCCTCCTCCCCTCCACTAAAGATTTATACACCGTCCAAGTCATCCTATTTTGCTCCATTCTCTCTAAATGACCAAACCACCTCAACAACCCCTCCTCAGTCCTTCAAATAATACTTTCAGTAACTCCACACCTCCTCCTAATTTCCACGCTATGAATTCTCTGCATAATATTTACACCACACATTGCCCTTACACATGACATCTCCACTGCCTACAGCCTCCTTGCTGCAGCATTTACAACCCAAGCTTCACACGTATATAAGAGTGTTGGTACCACTATACTCTCATACATTCTCTTTTTTGCCTCCATGGATAATGTTGTCTCCACTGATATCTCTATGCAACACCCACCCTTTTTACTTCATCACTTCTATGGTTTACCTCATCCTTCATATACCCATCTGCTGACAAGTCAACTCACAAGTATCTTTACACATTCACTTCTTCCATGCTTCCTTCCTCCAATATGATATCCAATTTTTCTTTACCTAACTCATTTGATACCTTCATCACCTTACTCTTATATATGTTCACTCATCTTTCTTCCCTTTGTGTATTTTTTTTTTTTTAACATGTCAGCTGTTTCCCACCGAGGCGGCAGAGTGACCCAAAAAGAAAAAGAAAATTTCATCATCAATCAACACTTTCACCATCACTCATACATAATCACTGTCTATGCAGAAACGCTCAGTTACAAGAGCATAGATGTCCTCCAAACTGCCAATAACCCAAACCCCTCCTTTAAAGTGCAGGCATTGTACTTCCCATTTCCAGGACTCAAATTCGGCTAAGCGGTTTTCCCTGAATCCCTTAACAAAATATTACCCTGTTCACACTCAAACAGCTTGTCAAGTCCCAAAAACCATTCGTCTCCATTCACTCCTATCTAAACACACTCAAGCGCTTCGCAAACAAAACTCCTTTACCTCTTCCCTCCAACCTTTTCGGGGATGACCCTTACCCCACCTTCCTTCTACTTTGTGTATGTATTTTTGTGTATACAGTGGAACCCCGAATTTTGGCCATAATTCGATCCAGGAGGCTGTTCAGGTGCCGTTACCAAACAAATTTGTTCCCTTATGGAATAATGTAAATTAGATTAGTCCGTTTCAGACCCCAAAAATACACTTACAAAAGCACTTACAATAATACACTTACATAATTGTTTGAGTTTGGAGGTGGCCGAAACTCGGGGTACCGCTGTACTATGTTTATTCTGCAAGGTATCTGCCACTTCATCTGATAAGTTAGTGTCTGTTGGGGTGGAGCACTGAACCCATAGGGGTCATACAGTGCCTTAGAAAATGGAATGTATTCAGATGTGATTCAAGGAAGGGGAGGGTAACTCCAATTCTTTGGATCGAGAGTCCTTCACCAGCATTGAGGCTCCTTCCTTGAAGGGTTTATGCAAAATAGATGCTGCTATTAGAAAATTATAGTATTCAATGCTTATGCTTGAGAAAGAATGGCTTTGGCTTATCAAGGTCTATAGAAAAAGACACTTATGTACAGTTCAGGACATTTATTAGAGGAAATGTTTTGCCATGTGTGACTTCTTCAGTCCTAATACAGAGATAACTAAGAATGAGTATATGTAGATGCAAGAGTCAGGTGATAAGCTGCGAGAGGGTAATAGTAGTAGTAGTACAATTGTGACGAGATGGGTTGGGTTTGAGAAGGACCTATCAAGCATTGACCATGCCCAATAATGTGATCCACAACACTCGACTGATAGTCAGGTACAGGATAAACAGTGCTTCTTCAAACATTATGATTTTTTATTTTTAAGATTGGAATACAGTGTATGCATCTGGAGAAGAGAGGAGTGTAGAGGAGAGAGAGAGATTTTGGGAGATGTTAAGCGAATGTATAGGAACTTTTGAACCAAGTGAGAGAGTAATTGTGGTAGGGGACCTAAATGCTAAAGTAGGACAAACATGTAGAGAGGGTGTGGTAGGTAAGTTTGGGGTGCCAGGTGTAAATGATAATGGGAGCCCTTTGATTAAACTTTGTATAGAAAGGGGTTTAGTTATAGGTAATACATATTTTAAGAAAAAGAGGATGAATAAGTATACAAGATATGATGTAGGGCGTAATGACAGTAGTTTGTTGGACTACGTATTGGTAGATAAAAAACTGTTAAGTAGACTTCAGGATGTACATGTTTATAGAGGGGCCACAGATATATCAGATCACTTTTTAGTTTTACCTAAAGTGGGAGTATAAGGTAGATGGGATACAAGGAAAATAGAAGCAGTAAGTAAGAGAGAGGTGAAGGTTTGTAAACTAAAAGAGGAGGCAGTTAGGGTAAGATATAAACAACTATTGGAAGATAGATGGGCTAGTGAGAGTGTAGGCAATGGGGTCGAAGATGTATGGGGTAGATTTAAAAATGTAGTGTTAGTGTTCAGCAGAAGTTTGTGGTTACAGGCGAGTGGGTGTGGGAGGGAAGAAGAGCGATTGGTGGAATGATGATGTAAAGAGAGTAGTAAGGGAGAAAAAGTTAGCATATGAGGGGTTTTTACAAAGTAGAAGGGATGCAAGGAGGGAAGAGTATATGGAGAGAAAAAGAGAGGTTAAGAGAGTGGTGAAGCAATGTAAAAAGAGATCAAATGAATGAGAAAGTGGGTGAGATGTTTCAACAAATTTTGTTGAAAATAAGAAAAAGTTTTGGAGTGAGATTAATAAGTTGAGGAAGCCTAGGGAACAAATGGATTTGACAGTTAAAAATAGGAGAGGAGAGTTATTAAATGGAGAGTTAGAGGTATCGTGAAGATGGAGGGAATATTTTGAGGAGTTGTTAAATGTTGAAGACAGGGAAGCTGTGATTTTGTGTATAGGGCAAGGAGGAATAACATCTTGTAGGAGTGTGGAAGAGCCAGTTGTGAGTGTGGGGGAAGTTCGTGAGGCAGTGGGTAGAATGAAAGGGGGTAAGGCAGCTGGGATTGATGGGATAAAGATAGAAATGTTAAAAGCAGGTGGGGATATAGTTTTGGAGAGGTTGGTGCTATTATTTAATAAATGTATGGAAGAGGGTAAGGTACCTAGGGATTGGCAGAGAGCGTGTATTGTTCCTTTATATAAAGGAAAAGGGGACAAAAGAGAGTGCAAAAATTATAGGGGAATAAGTCTGTTGAGTGTACCTGGTAAAGTGTATGGTAGAGTTATTATTAAAAGAATTAAGAGTAAGACAGAGAGCAGGATAGCAGATGAACAAGGGGGGTTTAGGAAAGGTAGGGGGTGTGTAGACCAAGTGTTTACAGTGAAACATATAGGTGAACAGTATTTGGATAAGGGTAAAGAGGTTTTTGTGGCATTTGTGAATTTGGAAAAGGCATATGATAGGGTGGATAGGGGGGCAATGTGGCAGATGTTGCAGGTGTATGGAATAGGAAGTAGGTTACTGAAAGCAGTGAAGAGTTTTTATGAGGATAGTGAGGCTCAGGTTAGAGTGTGTAGGAGGGAGGGGGACTATTTCCCAGTAAAAGTGGGCCTTAGACAAGGATGTGTGATGTCACCGTGGTTGTTCAATATATTTATAGATGGGGTTGTAAGAGAAGCGAATGCGAGGGTCTTGGCAAGAGGTGTGGGGTTAAAAGATAAAGAATCAAATACAAAGTGGGAGTTGTCACAGTTGCTTTTTGCTGATGACACTATGCTTTTGGGAGATTCTGAAGAGAAGTTGCAGAGGATGGTGGATGAATTTGGTAGGGTGTGTAAAAGAAGAAAATTGAAAGTGAATATAGGAAAGAGTAAGGATAACAAAAAGATTAGGTGACGAAAGATTGGATATCAGATTGGAGGGAGAGAGTATGGAGGAGGTGAATGTATTCAGATATTTGGGAGTGGACATGTCAGTAGATGGGTCTATGAAGGATGAGGTGAATCATAGAATTGATGAGGGGAAAAGGGTGAGTGGAGCACTTCGGAGTCTGTGGAGACAAAGAACTTTGTCCATGGAAGTAAAGTGGGGAATGTATGAGAGTATAGTTATACCAACACTTATATGGGTGTGAAGCATGGGTGATGAATGTTGCAATGAGGAGAAGGCTGGAGGCAGTGGAGATGTCATGTCTGAGGTCAATGTGTGGTGTGAATATAATGCAGAGAATTCAGAGTTTGGAAATTAGGAGGAGGTGCGGGATTACCAAAACTATTATCCAGAGAGTTGAGGAGGGGTTGTTGAGGTGGTTCGGACATGTAGAGAGAATGGAATGAGACAGAATGACTTCGAGAGTGTATAAATCTGTAGTGGAGGGAAGGCGGGGTAGGGGTCGGCCTAGGAAAGGTTGCAGGTAGGGGGTAAAGGAGGTTTTTTGTGCGAGGGGCTTGGACTTCCAGCAAGCATGCATGAGCGTATTTGATAGGAGTGAATGGAGACAAATGGTTTTTAATACTTGACGTGCTGTTGGAGTGTGAGCAAAGTAACATTTATGAAGGGATTCAGGGAAACCGGCAGGCTGGACTCGAGTCCTGGAGATGGGAAGTACAGTGTCTGCACTCTGAAGGAGGGGTGTTAATGTTGCAGTTTTATAACTGTAGTGTAAAGCACCCCTCTGGCAAGACAGTGATGGAGTGAATGATGATGAAAGTTTTTCTTTTTCAGGCCACCCTGCCTTGGTGGGAATCGGCCAATGTGTTAATAATAAAATAATGGAATACAGTGGACTCCTGAGTATAGGCCAACTTGAGTTTCGGTCGCTTTTTTTTGGCCCTATTTTAGCCCGACTATCGGCTGTTTCCCAGAGTTTCGACCCGCGTACCAGACCTGTCCACCTGCCTGCACTTGCGCACCACCCTGCCAAGGTGTCGTGAGCCAGTCTAGCTTTGTTTATCCTTGAGTGAACATTACCCTGCGCACTCATCCAAACATTTCACAATAAATTCATTGTGTTTAGTACTTGTTTATTGATTGTGACTGTGAAATAAGCCACCATGGGCCCAAAGAAACTTCATAGTGGCAGCCCTTTGGTAAAGAAAGTGACAAACACAATAGAATTGAAGAAAGAAATTGTAACAAAGCACCAAAGTGGAGGAGGAAGAGAGAGGGGAGAATGTGTCTTCTTCAGTGATTCTATGATATATACGATACTAAAGCAGCATGAGTCGATAAAGGCTATAGCACCAGCCAGCGATAAAGTGTAGCATTAACAGTGTAGCAAGTAAGTTAAGCGATTAAGCAATAGAAAAATGACGACACGAAACTTAACTCCATTGTTGTTTGAGGTAGTATATACGGGCACTGAGACCAACACCGCCCTCTGCCACCATCTCTTCTAAGGCAAGTGTAAATTTTTTTTTTTTTTTTTTTCTTCAACAAGTCGGCCGTCTCCCACCGAGGCAGGGTGACCCAAAAAGAAAGAAAATCCCCAAAAAGAAAAAACTTTCATCATCATTCAACACTTTCACCACACTCATACATAATCACTGTCTTTGCAGAGGAGCTCAGATACTACAGCTGAGAAAAGTCCCTCCCAGCTGTCACTATCTCAGACCCCTCCTTTAAAGTGCAGGCATTGTACTTCCCATTTCCAGGACTCAAGTCCAACTAAATCAATTAACTGGTTTCCCTGAATCCCTTCACACAATGTTACCCTGCTCACACTCCAACAGATCATCATGTCCCAAAACCATTCGTCTCCATTCACTCCTATCTAACACGCTCACACATGCTTGCTGGAAGTCCAAGCCCTCGCCCACAAAACCTCCTTTACCCCTTCCCTCCAACCTTTTCTAGGACGACCCCTACCCCGCCTTCCTTCCCCTACAGATTTATACGCTCTCCAAGTCATTCTACTTTGATCCATTCTCTCTAAATGACCAAACCACCTCAACAACCCCTCTTCAGCCCTCTGACAAATACTTTTAGTAACTCCACACCTTCTCCTAATTTCCACATTCCGAATTTTCTGCATAATATTTACACCACACATTGCCCTTAGACAGGACATCTCCACTGCCTCCAGCCTCCTCCTCGCTGCAGCATTTGCAACCCATGCTTCACACCCATATAAGAGTGTTGATACCACTATACTTTCGTACATTCCCTTCTTTGCCTCCATGGATAACGTTTTTTGTCTCCACAGATACCTCAATGCACCACTCACCTTTTTTCCTTCATCAATTCTATGGTTAACCTCATCCTTCATAAACCCATCTGCTGACACATCAACTCCCAAATATCTGAAAACATTTACTTCTTCCATAATCCCTCTCTCCAATGTGATATCCAATTTATCTTTATTTAAATCGTTTGATACCCTCATCACCTTACTCTTATCTGTGTTCACTTTTAACTTTCTACCTTTACACACTCTCCCAAACTCGTCCACTAACCTTTGCAACTTTTCTTTAGAATCTCCCATAAGCACAGTATCATCAGCAAAAAGTAACTGTGTCAACTCCCATTTTGCATTTAATTCTCCATAATTTAATCCCACCCCTCTCTCCAACACCCTAGCATTTACTTCTTTTACAACCCCATCTATAAATATATTAAACAACCATGGTGACATTACACAACCCTGTCTAAGACCTACTTTTACCGGGAAGTAATCTCCCTCTCTCCTACACACCCTAACCTGAGCAAGTGTAAATATTTCTTATTTATAAATTAGTGTAAATATTTCTTATTTATCCTAGGTAGTAGGTTGGTAGACAGCAACCGCCCAGGGAGGTACTACCGTCCTGCCAAGTGAGTGTAAAACGAAAGCCTGTAATTGTTTTACATGATGGTAGGATTGCTGGTGTCTTTTTTCTGTCTCATAAACATGCAAGATTTCAGGTATGTCTTGTTACTTCTGCTTACACTTAGGTCACACTACACATTCATGTACAAGCATATATATACACACCCCTCTGGGTTTTCTTCTATTTTCTTACTAGTTCTTGTTCTTATTTCCTCTTATCTCCATGGGGAAGTGGAACAGAATTCTTCCTCCGTAAGCCATGCGTGTCGTAAGAGTCTACTAAAATGCCGGGAGAAAGGGGCTAGTAACCCCTTCTCCTGTATACATTACTAAAGTTAAAAAGAGAAACTTTTGTTTTTCTCTTTGGGCCACCCTGCCTTGGTGGGAAACGGCCGATTTGTTGAAAGAAAGATTTCTTATTTATAAATTACGTACATTGTTTCAGTGTGAATAGTGGTGGTGGCTTCTGCTGCTGCTGCCCACCACCACCAATACTATATGTACGGCTTATGGTCAGTGGCCCTTATAAACCCAACAACAATAACACGACTGCCAGTCCTCTCATACATAATGACATATTTTATTCATTCTAGAGTATACATGTATATCATGTTTCTATGTTATTAATATTGTTTATTATGTCATATTAGATGAATTGTGATAGATAAATAAGCTGTAGAGTTGATATTAGTGTCATATTGAATGGCTATCTTGTCCTGCCTCCTAACACTCTCCTGCCTCTCTCATACGCCAACAAGAGTCTTCAATAAAGGTAAAACTGATTCAAATGTTCATTTATCCATTAAAATTAGTGCTTTGTATTTATTTCTCATTGTTTTCTGTATGTAAAACTATAGTATTTATTCTTTAAAAAATTAATTTTTATGAATATATTTGGGTGAAACGGATTAATTGTAGTATTTACATTATTTCTTATGGGAATTATTAGTTCGACTTTCGGCCAGTTCGAGTTGAGGCCTACCTCCTGGAACGGATTATGGCCAAAACTCGGGGGTCCATTGTATGTATGATTTTATAGTCAGGTACAGGATAAACAGTGCTTCTTCAAATATTACGATTTTTTTATTTTTAAGATTGGAATACAGTGGACCCTCGGTTAAAGGCTGTAATCCGTTCCAGAAGCTGGGCCTTAAACCGAAATGGCCTTTAACCAAAATAATATTCCCCATAAGAATTAATGTAAATACAATTACGTCTTGCTACTTCTAATTACACTTAGGTCACGCTACGCAAACATGTACACGTTTATGTATATACACTCAGCTGAGTTTTCTTTGATTTTATCTTAATAGTTCTTGTTCTTATTGCTTTTCCTTTCATATCCATGGGGAAGTGGAATAAGAATCTTTCCTCCGTAAGCCATGCGTGTTGTAAAAGTCAACTAAAATGCCGGGAACAATGGGCTAGTAACCCCTTTTCCTGTATAGCTTACTAAAAAGAAAAAGAAGAAAACTGTCAAAGTAGGATGTTTGAATGTGCGTGGATGATAAGAAAGAGATGATTGTAGATGTTATGAATGAAAAGAAGCTGGATGTCCTGGCTTTAAGTGAGACAAAGCTGAAGGGGGTAGGAGAGTTTCAGTGGGGAGAAATAAATGAGATTAGGTCAGGGGTTTCAAATAGAGTTAGAGCTAAAGAAGGAGTGGCAATAATGTTGAATAATCAGTTATGGCAGGTAAAGAGGGAATATAAATGTATAAATTCAAGGATTATGTGGCGTAAAATAAAGGTTGGATGTGAAAAGTGGGTTTTAGTAAGTGTTTATGCACCTGGAGAAGAGAGAAGTGTAGAGGAGAGAGAGAGATTTTGGGAAATGTTGAGTGAGTGTGTGGGGAATTTTGAACCAAGTGAGAGAGTAATTGTGGTTGGGGATCCTAATGCTAAAGTGGGTAAAAATGTTGTGGTGGGAGTAGTAGGTAAATTTGGGGTGCCAGGGGTAAATGTAAATGGGGAACCATTAATTGAGCTATGTGTAGAAAGAGGTTTGGTAATAAGTAATACATATTTTATGAAAAAGAGGATAAATAAATATACAAGGTATGATATAGCACGTAAGGAAAGTAGTTTGTTGGATTATGTATTGGTGGATAAAAGGTTGATGGGTAGGCTTCAGGATGTACATGTTTATAAAGGGGCAACGGATATATCGGATCATTATTTGGTTGTAGCTACAGTTAGAGTAAAAGGTAGATGAGACAAAAAGAAAATGGCAACAGCAAGTATGAGAGAGGTAAAAGTGTATAAACTAAGGGGGGAGGAAGTTAGGGTGAGATATAAGCAACTATTGGCAGAAAGGTGGGCTAGTGCAAGTATCAGTAGTGGGAGGGTTGAAGAGAGTTGGGATAGTTTTAAAAATGCAGTATTAGAATGTGGGGCAGAAGTTTGTGGCTATAGGAGGGTGGGTGCAGGAGGAAAGAGGAGTGAGTGGTGGAATGAAGTAAAGGGTGTGATAAAAGAGAAAAAGGTAGCTTATGAGAGGTTTTTACAAAACAGAAGTGTAAATTGAAGAGCAGAGTATATGGAGAGTAAAAGAAAGGTGAAGCAAGTGGTGAGAGAGTGTAAAAGAAGAGCGGATGAAAGAATGGGAGAGGCTCTGTCAAGAAATTTTGCTGAAAACAAGAAAAAATTTTGGAGCGAGATAAACAAGGTAAGAAAGCCTAGGGAACAAATGGATTTGTCAGTTAAAAACAGAGTAGGGGAGTTAGTAGATGGGGAGCTGGAGGTATTGGGTAGATGGCGGGAATATTTTGAGGAACTTTTAAATGTCGATGAAAAAAGGGAGGTGGTAATTTCATGTACTGGCCAGGGAGGTACAATATCGTTTAGGAGTGAAGAAGAGCAGGATGTGAGTGTGGGGGAGGTGCGTGAGGCATTATGTAGAATGAAAGGGGGTAAAGCAGCTGGAACTGATGGGATCATGACAGAAATGTTAAAAGCAGGGGGGGATATAGTGCTGGAGTGGTTGGTATTTTTGTTTAATAAATGTATAAAAGAGGAGAAGATACCTAGGGATTGGCAGAGAGCATGTATAGTTCCTTTATAAAAAGGGAAGGGGGATAAATGAGAGTGTAAAAATTATAGGGGAATAAGTTTACTGAGTATACCAGGTAAAGTGTATGGCAGGGTTATTATTGAAAGAATTAGAGGTAAAACAGAGAGTAGGATTGCAGATGAGCAAGGAGGCTTTAGAGTGGGTAGGGGATGTGTAGATCAAGTGTTTACAGTGAAGCATATATGTGAACAGTATTTAGATAAAGGTAGAGAAGTTTTCATTGCATTTATGGATTTAGAAAAGGCATATGATAGAGTGGATAGGGAAGCAATGTGGCAAATGTTGCAAGTGTATGGAATAGGTAGTAAGTTACTGAAGGCTGTAAAGAGTTTTTATGAGGATAGTGAATCTCAGGTTAGGGTGTGTAGGAGAGAGGGAGATTACTTCCCGGTAAAAGTAGGTCTTAGACAGGGATGTGTAATGTCACCATGGTTGTTTAATATATTTATAGATGGGGTCGTAAAAGAAGTAAATGCTAGGGTGTTGGGGAGAGGGATGGGATTAAATTATGGGGAATTAAATGCAAAATGGGAGTTGACACAGTTACTTTTTGCTGATGATACTGTGCTTATGGGAGATTCTAAAGAAAAGTTGCAAAGGTTAGTGGAAGAGTTTGGATAGAGGGATTATGGAAGAAGTAAATGTTTTCAGATATTTGGGAGTTGACTTGTCAGCGGATGGGTTTATGAAGGATGAGGTTAACCATAGAATTGATGAAGGAAAAAAGGTGAGTGGTGCGTTGAGGTATTTGTGGAAACAAAATGTTATCCATGGAGGCAAAGAAGGGAATGTACGAAAGTATAGTGTTACCAACACTTATATGGGTGTGAAGCATGGGTTGCAAATGCTGCAGCGAGGAGGAGGCTGGAGGCAGTGGAGATGTCCTGTCTAAGGGCAATGTGTGGTGTAAATATTATGCAGAAAATTCGGAATGTGGAAATTAGGAGGTGTGGAGTTACTAAAAGTATTTGTCAGAGGGCTGAAGAGGGGTTGTTGAAGTGGTTTGGTCAATTAGAGAGAATGGCTCAAAGTAGACTTGGAGAGCGTATAAATCTGTAGGGAAAGGAAGGCGGGGTAGGGGTCGTCCTAGAAAAGGTTGGAGGGAGGGGTTAAAGGAGGTTTTGTGGGCGAGGGGCTTGGACTTCCAGCAAGCATGTGTGAGCGTGTTAGATAGGAGTGAATGGAGACGAATGGTTTTTGGGACCTGACGAGCTTGGAGTGTGAGCAGGGTAACATTTTGTGAAGGGATTCAGGAAAACCAGTTAATTTATTTAGTTGGACTTGAGTCCTGGAAATGGGAAGTACAATGCCTGCACTTTAAAGGAGGGGTCTGGGATAGTGACAGCTGGGAGGGACTATTCTCAGCGGTCGTAGCGCCTCTGCAAAGACAGTGATTATGTATGAGTGTGGTGAAAGTGTTGAATGATGATGAAAGTATTTTCTTTTTGGGGATTTTCTTTCTTTTTGGGTCACCCTGCCTCGGTGGGAGACGGCCAACTTGTTGAAAAAAAAAAAATTAATCCGTTCCAGACAAAAATATTAAAAAAAAAAATTTTTTAACAATTAAATCAGTATTACAGTGGACCCCCGAGTTACGAACACCTCACTGAAATCGTACAATTATTTTTTTTTTTTTTTAACAAGTCGGCCGTCTCCCACCAAGGCAGGGTGACCCAAAAAGAAAGAAAATCCAAAAAAGAAAACACTTTCATCATCATTCAATACTTTCACCTCACTCATACATAATCTGTCTTTGCAGAGGCGCTTAGATAAGACAGCAGAGAACAAGTCCCTCCCAGCTGTCCCTATTCCAGACCCCTCCTTTAAAGTGCAGGCATTGTACTTCCCATTTCCAGGACTCAAGTCCAACTAAATCAATTAACTGGTTTCCCTGAATCCCTTCACAAAATGTTACCCTGCTCACACTCCAACAGCTCGTCAGGTCCCAAAAACCATTTGTCTCCATTCACTCCTATCTAACACGCTCACACCTCCTAATTTCCACATTCCGAATTTTCTGCATAATATTTACACCACACATTGCCCTTAGACAGGACATCTCCACTGCCTCCAGCCTCCTCCTCGCTGCAGCATTTGCAACCCATGCTTCACACCTATATAAGAGTGTTGGTACCCCTATACTTTTGTACATTCCCTTCTTTGCCTCCATGGATAACGTTTTTTGTCTCCACAGATACCTCAACGCACCACTCACCTTTTTTTCTTCATCAATTCTATGGTTAACCTCATCCTTCATAAACCCATCCGCTGACACGTCCACTCCCAAATATCTGAAAACATTTACTTTTTCCATAATCCCTCTCTCCAATGTGATATCCAATTTTTCTTTATTTAAATCGTTTGATACCCTCATCACCTTACTCTTATCTATGTTCACTTTCAACTTTCTACCTTTACACACCCTCCCAAACTCGTCCACTAACCTTTGCAACTTTTCTTTAGAATCTCCTATAAGCACAGTATCATCAGCAAAAAGTAACTGTGTCAACTCCCATTTTGCATTTAATTCCCATAATTTAATCCCACCCTCTCCCCAACACCCTAGCATTTACTTCTTTTACAACCCCATCTATAAATATATTAAACAACCATGGTGACATTACACATCCCTGTCTAAGACCTACTTTTACCGGGAAGTAATCTCCCTCTCTCCTACACACCCTAACCTGAGCCTCACTATCCTCATAAAAACTCTTTACAGCCTTCAGTAACTTACTATCTATTCCATACACTTGCAACATTTGCCACATTGCTCCCTATCCACTCTATCATATGTCTTTTCTAAATCCATAAATGCAATGAAAACTTCTTACCTTTATCTAAATACTGTTCACATATAGCTTCACTGTAAACCTTGATCTACACATCCCCTACCCACTCTAAAGCCTCCTTGCTCATTTGCAATCCTACTCTCTGTCTTACCTCTAATTCTTTCAATAATAACCCTGCCATACACTTTACCTGGTATACTTAGTAAACTTATTTCCCTATAATTCTTACAATCTCTTTTATCCCCCTTCCCTTTATATAAAGGAACTATACATGCTCTCTTCCAATCCCTAGGTACCTTCCCCTCTTTCATACATTTATTAAACAAAAATACCAACCACTTCAGCACTATATCCCCCCCTGCTTTTAACATTTCTGTCATGATCCCATCAGTTCCAGCTGCTTTTAAAGTTCCTCAAAATATTCCTGCCATCTACCCAATACCTCCAGCTTCCCATCTACTAACTCCCCTACTCTGTTTTTAACTGACAAATCTATTCATTCCCTAGGCTTTCTTACCTTGTTTATCTCACTCCAAAATTTTTTCTTGTTTTCAGCAAAATTTCTTGACAGAGCCTCTCCCATTCTTTCATCCGCTCTTCTTTTGCACTCTCTCACCACTCTCTTCACCTTTCTTTTACTCTCCATATACTCTGCTCTTCTATTAACACTTCTGTTTTGTAAAAACCTCTCATAAGCTACCTTTTTCTCTTTTATCACACCCTTTACTTCTTCATTCCACCACTCCTCTTTCCTCCTGCACCCACCCTCCTATAGCCACAAACTTCTGCCCCACATTCTAATACTGCATTTTTAAAACTATCCCAACTCTCTTCAAACCCCCCCTCCCCACTACTCATACTTGCACTAGCCCACCTTTCTGCCAATAGTTGCTTATATCTCACCCTAACTTCCTCCCCCCTTAGTTTATACACTTTTACCTCTCTCTTACTTGCTGTTGCCATTTTCTTTTTTTTCCCATCTACCTTTTACTCTAACTGTAGCTACAACTAAATAATGATCCGATATATCTGTTGCCCCTCTATAAACATGTACATCCTGAAGCCTACCCATCAACCTTTTATCCACCAATACATAATCCAACAAACTACTTTCCTTACGTGCTATATCATACCTTGTATATTTATTTATCCTCTTTTTCATAAAAGATGTATTACTTATTACCAAACGTCTTTCTACACATAGCTCAATTAATGGTTCCCCATTTATATTTACCCCTGGCACCCCAAATTTACCTACTACTCCCTCCACAACATTTTTACCCACTTTAGCATTAAGATCCCCAACCATAATTACTCTCTCACTTGGGTAAAAACTCCCCACACACTCACTCAACATTTCCCAAAATCTCTCTCTCTCCTCTACACTTCTCTCTTCTCCAGGTGCATAAACACTTACTATAACCCACTTTTCACATCCAACCTTTATTTTACTCCACATAATCCTTGAATTTATATTGTAAGTGCTTTTGTAAGTATATTTTTGGGTGTCTGAAATGGACTAACCTACTTGACATTATTTCTTAAGGGAGTAAATTCGTTCGGTAATGGCACTTGAGCAGGCTCCTGGAATGAATTTTGTTCGTTACTCGGGGGTCCACTGTACATACCTTTATTGAAGGCTAATGCTGGCTTCTGGAAGATAGGGAGGAGTTATTGTTTGGAAGGGTAATCCCCCTCCAAAAGGACTTCTAGTATCAAAGCTCTCTCTGTGGTCTTTTAATGCCACTAGGATCAGCTTGAGAGTCACTCCACAAACTACACTCCCTGCATGCCTGCTACACTTCCTGCATGCCTGCTACTCTCCTTGCCTCTATGCCTGCCTGCCTTGAATTCTATCGTGTTTCTCACTCTACCAAAGGAACTTTACTAAGAACTTTCCTTGGGGCCATGGTGACTTATTTTGCAGTTGCACTTGATAAATAACCACCAAAAATAATGGATTATAGCAAAATGCTTGGATGAATGAGCAGAAGCTTCCTCACGCATTGAGAGACACAGGCAAACTGAAGCACGAGTGGCCCCAGCCGGCGGACGGACGCATCCCATACGGCCTCTAACCGAAACCTCTAACCGCGCCTCTAACCGGGAACCGAAAAACTGGCTTCTAACCGAGTAAGTGTATTTTTATAAGTGCTTTTGTAAATGTATTTTTGGGGGTCTAAAAGGACTAGTCTAATTTACATTATTCCTTGTGGGAATAAATTCATTTGGTAATGGCACTTGAACAGCATTCTGGAACGAAAAAATCACAAAAACCGGGAGTCCACTGTATGTTTTTATACTCTAGGTCACCCATTAAGCTCTGTAAAGTGAAATTTTCAACAGAATTTCTCAGTAACTGTTGTCATACAGTGGTACCCCAAGTTTCGTACTTTATTTGTTCCAGAAGGCTGTTCGAGTGCCGTTACCGAACGAATTTGTTCCCATAAGGAATATATTGTAAATTAGATTAGTCTGTTTCAGACCCCAAAAAATACACTTACAAAAGCACTTACAATAATACACTTATAGTGTACATAATTGTTCGAGGTGCGAGCAGTACAAAACTCGGTGTACCACTGTATTTCCAGTCATGTCCTTGAGGTTTGAAATTGTGTATCATTTGAACCCTTTTCCTACATGTGCTGTATTTATAAAACTACTGCATAACTTTTAAAGAACATTATTTTGCATGTTTGCAGATGTTCCGGGAGCACAACCTGGAGGATGTGACAGTATGTGCTGAAGACAGAGTGTGGGTACGAGGTTGGTTTCCCATTCTTTTTGAACTCTCCTGCATCATCACAAGATGTAAACTGGATGTCAGAACTCGTGCTCTTACAGTTTTATTTGAGGTGAGTCTTGGATAGTTGCCCACTTAAATTTCTCTGCAAGATAATCTGTGATATTCTTGAAAGTTGTATTGTCTTTTTAAAAATTCTTTCATTGTTTGTACTCATTTTTTATCATTACAAGCAAGTGGTAATTGCATCACTTGTGTGATAGCCAAAACCAGCAAGTGACAATTGCATCACTTGTGTGATAGCCAGACTAGCAAGTGGTAATTGCATCACTTGTGTGATAGCCAGACCAGCAAGTGGGATTTATTATCCTTTTTCAAGTGTTATTTCAAATCTTTGTATGGTAAAGGAACTTAATATGTCTGGGGAAAAATTCTACACCAGGCTGCCTCAGAAGGAGTGATACTTTCTAAGGAAAGCAAAGCATCAAAAATAAAAATTCATTCTGTGTATTCAATTAATTTTTTTTTAACATGCAAGGCCATCTTACTCTCTCTGCAGAGGATGTGCAAATATGACAGTTTAGATGTCACTCCAAGCAGCAAATATCCCAGACCCCTCTTTAAAGTGCAGGCATTGTACTTCCCACCTCCAGGACTCAAATTTGGCTAATTAATTAGTATCATTGCATTTTTACAGGTTGTGAAAAATTATGGAGGGTCTTACTCTTCCCATTGGTGGAAGGACCTCTTCCAGATTGTATTTAGAATCTTTGACAATATGAAATTACCAGAGCAACAGACTGAGGTATGTACACTGTGCCATTGAATACTTTAGGCAGTAGCTTGCTAGAAATACTGTGTACATGATGACTTTATTAAACCTAAAATTTCTAAATAAACAGTATTCTGTAATTATCAGTATTCAAGTACTGTATGTTTTTCAGTTTGCAGAGGCTGCAAACACTCATATATGCTGAAAACTTTCACATAATTTACAGTATAACATTTTGTTTATTTCTTTGTAATATTTTTTTTTTTTTGTGTGTGTGTGGTTTGATCATAAGAATTAATTTTCATGTCTACACATGTATAAATACTTGTTTGCATGTCAGTACTGGATGTATGTATACATGTTATGCTTGGCTACTATTTTTCTTGCTGTTTGTTAATTTAATATTATACCCTAATGATTTTTTTTAGCATTGATGAATATTTTAACTTATTACATTTAGTTTTTATATCTGATTAATTTCTGTTTTGTTATTATTTGATTTAAATAGCTTTTCATATTTTCTTATGAATTATTTACAGTATTTATATTGATCTCCAGTGACTTATAGATGGCAAGCATATGAATACTTGTTCTCGTGGGTTTCTAAAAGAAAAAATCTTGTAATTTTCCCATCACAGAGCCAAGTGGAGTTAACCGAGATACAGGCTGAGGTTGGTGGTCGTGTCTTACAAGTCTGGGTTGTTGGTGGAACTCGGTGACTAAATTACCCCAGTCCTGTGTTTTGAATGCATGTCGTTAATAACACTACTTACTCATCCTTTGTCATTTTGGAGGCTCTCCTTTACCTAGCATAACCTATAAATTTAATATCCATAATGAAGTTACACTAGTTCATAACACCTAACGAATTTAAGTTGAAAGCAGATAATTAAGCTGTCCTGGACCATTATAAAGATAATGACTTGTTAGAGGTCAACAATGAACTGAAACTTGCGTGTTGTTCCAGCCACAGTCCTCTGATTCTCATTATTCTTTATCAGAATTAATTACAGTACATCATTTATATCTGTTCATCCATTGTTTTCCTCTGATATGCCTGAGACTTAATTCATTTGGGAAATGCATTGAGGTCAAGAATGTTATTTCAAATGTAATACTGTATAGCATACATCTCTTAAAATATCACTATGTTAATGTGATTGAAGCTAGCAGCAGTTAGTTTTTATTTTTTGTAAATTTAAATGTAAATAGTAAAAATATTTCCTCTCAGTGACTGTAATTGGTAAACCACCTCAAATATTTTGCATGAATGGGATATGAATTTTGTCAAATTTACACAATACTGCATTTAACTTTGCAAATTAACTACTAAAATATACATAACCAATAACATGTGTAGCTTAATCCTGTATAACAAAGATATACCTAGTTACAGTAGTTAATATTATTTATCAGTGAAATTTGTCAATTTTGTGATGCTTTTAACAAATTATTGCAATTATAGCTGAATGTACAGTGCTCATCATTAAAGTATCCGTCCCCCTATAAAACCACGACTGCAAAATAAGTCTTCCCTTAAGCTTTAGGACATCCTTCAACTGTCTAGAAAGTGATTAACACACATTCTTCAGGGTTTCATGGGAGTAAATTTCCCCACCACTTGTGGATGGCATCCTCCAGCCATGGAAATGCGCTGGTATCTTACCCCTTGTAGATCTCTCTCTGTGTCTGTTACAGCCCAGAGGTTCTTAATGGAGCTCAAGTGTGGGGAATTTTCTGGCCAGTCAATGAAGTACAGTGCCTCAGAGTCTCAATGCCAATGAGCAAAACCAAAATATTGTAACGGTAATAAAAATCAGAATACCGTAATTCATACATTTCACAACTAACCTACAATTTGGAGAGGAAACTTTAGATGATGTTTTTGGTTCATCGTGGATGGTTGTCAAGTCACATAGTAGTTTTTATGGTCTCTCACTCAGCTGTGTTGCCTAGAATTAGTAAAATTTAATTTTACAGTATTACTTACATTTTGTAGGTTTCTAATTAAAGGTGAGCTCCCAAATTTGAAAGACCTATAAAGTTGTATGCTTGGATGGGATGCCAATGAAGTTTGCAGTAATTTTGATTTTGAGATTGTGTTTGATTAGTCACGGGTGTTTCAAGTGGTGAAGGTTTTTAACCCTTTCAGTGTGTGTGCTGTTGTTCTACGGCTTTGAAGCCGATGTCCGTGCCATAGTACTATGCCATAAGCTCAGCTCACTCAAATAAGCTGTGAGCGGTAAATTTGGGCCTAGATATGAGAGAATGGGTCTATGCGGTAAGTGTGCACCGCATAAAAAAAATCCTGTAACAGGCAGTGAGTAATGAGAAAAAAAATGCAATCATGTTTTTAGTTTAAAACAGCGACTTTGTGGTGTATTTACATATAGTTTTAATGGTTGTATTCTCGATTTCTTGATGTCATTTGATAGAATGAAAGATATATTACAGAAATAGAGATTATTTTGATTGGTTTCAGGTCTGAAAATAGCTTGAAAATAAGCTCAAAGTAGCGGAAATGTTCGATTTTTGCTGATGCTCAAGAGTAAACAAATCACATCATTTGTCCAATATGCATACAACTGGTCGATCTAATATGCATTCACGAATGTTCTGACATTATTTATACAATTATTTGAATAATTCATAACAGTAAATCTTCTAATTTTTTGTGTGAATAAAAATTCAAAATGGAATTCATGTGTAAAGCCTGGGAACATAACTAATGAACAGAGGAAATGTTATTTTAGTGCCAGGAATGCCTGCATTGTTTATTTTGTATTCTATTTTGAAATTTGTGTGAAATTGGCCAAATTACCAATTTCTGATCATTTTATTGGGTAGTTGAAATAGCTGATTGGGCGGTTTCTTTTGCTCATTTGATAAAATAGATGACATACTAGCAAAATAGACAAGAATTTGGTCAAGTGGAATAATGTAATTGGCCTAAAATAGAACTCAGAGTGGGCAAAATCGCCAATGCATAAATATCGCTGACATAGCCAAATTCGCAAAAGCATAATTTTGTCAATTTTCCATCATATTTCATACTTTATTTTATTACCTTCAGAAAAAGATTCTCTACCATTTCATAAGAAACAGTAACAAAATAATTTTTCTTTTAAGTTCTTGGACACTGGACACTGTCCCGATTGGGGATCTGGACACTCAAGGGGTTAAAAGGTGATGTTTTTTAAAGGGTGATGTGTTTTAAATGGTTATGGTTTTTAAAAGGTGATGGTTTTTAAAATGTGATGTTTTATAAACAGTGATGATCTTTTAATGGAGAATTGTCTTGGTGCACTGGTAGGCATGAGAGTGATGGTGGGTATTCTGGCAAGCGAATTTGATGATCATGTATCGAGGATAACTTTGAGGTACCTCTTAAAAAAATTAATTGAGAATTAAGCAAATTCACTTGACAGAAAAGTTGAAAATAAAATTGCTGTACTTAGATTGCATATTCCCAGTCTCTGTATATTTTTGTAATCTCCACTTTGACAACAGGTCAAGCTTAGCAGTGAAAGTTACTGCACTTGCTAAGTTTTACTCACCAAGTTGTGTTTGCAGGGGTTGAGACTCAGCTCCTGCCCCTGCCTCCTAGACTCTCATGTAATCTTGAGTTTAGGATACGTTGCACTCTCAGTAGATTGAGTATTTAATTAAAAGTTCTCCTTTGTGTTAAAGTACAGTTCTGTACTGTATTCATTTTCACTAAATATTGAAAGCTTTCTTTTCAACCTGGTATTACTGTCACTAAGTCCTGTCTTTATTTTTTTTTATTTTTCAACAAGTCGGCAGTCTCCCACTGAGGCAGGGTGACTCAAAAAGAAAGAAAAAATCCCCAAAAAGAAAATACTTTCATCATCATTCAACACTTTCACCTCACTCATACATAATCACTGTCTTTGCAGAGGAGCTCAGATACGACAGTTTAGAAGTCCCTCCAAACTGTGTAGTGTGACCTAAGTGTAAGTAGAAGTAGCAAGACGTACCTGAAATCTTGCATGTTTATGAGACAGAAAAAAGACACCAGCAATCTTTTCTTTCTTTCAACACGTCGGCCGTTCCCCACCGAGGCAGGGTGGCCCAAGAGGGAAAACGAAAGTTTCTCCTTTTACATTTAGTAATAGTATATACAGGAGAAGGGGGTTACTAACCCCTTGCTCCCGGCAAGGGAGGAAGAATTCTGTTCCACTTCCCCATGGAGATAAGAGGTAAGAGGAAATAAGAACAAGAACTAGTAAGAAAATAGAAGAAAATCCAGAGGGGTGTGTATATATATGGAAAAAGTGAATGTTTTCAGATATTTGGGAGTTGACTTGTCAGCGGATGGGTTTATGAAGGATGAGGTTAACCATAGAATTGATGAAGAAAAAAAGGTGAGTGGTTCATTGAGGTATCTGCGGAGACAAAAAACGTTATCCATGGAGGCAAAGAAGGGAATGTACGAAAGTATAGTGGTACCAACACTCTTATAGCATGGGTTGCAAATGCTGCAGCGAGGAGGTGGCTGGAGGCAGTGGAGATGTCCTGTCTAAGGGCAATGTGTGGTGTAAATATTATGCAGAAAATTCGGAGTGTGGAAATTAGGAGGAGGTGTGGAGTTACTAATAGTATTAGTCAGAGGGCTGAAGAGGGGTTGTTGAGGTGGTTTGGTCATTTAGAGAGAATGGATCAAAGTAGAATGCTTGGAGAGCATATAAATCTGTAGGGGAAGGAAGGCGGGGTAGGGGTCGTCCTAGAAAAGGTTGGAGGGAGGGGGTAAAGGAGGTATTGTGGGCGAGGGGCTTGGACTTCCAGCAAGCATGTGTGAGCATGTTAGATAGGAGTGAATGGAGATGAATGGTTTTTGGGACCTGACGAGCTGTTGGAGTGTGAGCAGGGTAACATTTTGTGAAGGGATTCAGGGAAACCAGTTAATTGATTTAGTTGGACTTGAGTCCTGGAAATGGGAAGTACAATGCCTGCACTTTAAAGGAGGGGTCTGGAATAGGGACAGCTGGGAGGGACTTGTTCTCTGCTGTCATATCTAAGCGCATCTGCAAAGACAGATTATGTATGAGTGAGGTGAAAGTGTTGAATGGTGATGTAAGTATTTTTTTGGGGGGATTTTCTTTCTTTTTGGGTCACCCTGCCTCGGTGGGAGACGGCCGACTTGTTGAAAAAAAAAAAAACATGAATGTGTAGTGTGACCTAAGTACTATAAGTAGAAGTAGCAAGATGTACCTGAAATCTTGCATGTTTATGAGACAGAAAAAAGACACTAGCAATCCTATCATTATGTAAAACAATTACAGGCTTTCATTTTACACTCACTTGGCAGGACGGTAGTACCTCTCTGGGTGGTTGCTCTCTACCAACCTACTACCTTACTGTCTTTAATACTGTTATATAATAACACAAGTACACGTATTACTAAATGTAGAAAAATGATATACTTTATAGTTTTTCTTTTTCAGATCACCCTACCTCGGTGGGAAACAGCCGATGTGTTAAAAATAAAAAGATGTAACGTGTTCTCTCTTAAATTAGTACCACAGTGTTTTTTATTTACATCCCGCAAGGTTCACACCACTGCTGTAGACGTAAGGACTAAATAGTTAAAGGGTTAAACAGCATAAGTGTGTGATGATTACTTTTTGCTTTTGAATAGTTTTTTATTATTAACACATCAGCCATTTCCCACCAAGGCAGGGTGGTCTGAAAAAGAAAAACTTTCATCATCATTCGCTCCATCACTGTCTTGCCAGAGTCGCGATTACATTACAGTTATAAAACTGCAACATTAACACCCCTCCTTCAGAGTGCAGACACTGTACTGTACTTCCCATCTCCAGGAATCAAGTCCGGCCTGCTAGTTTCTCTGAATCCCTTCATAAATGTTACCTTGCTTACACTCCAACAGCACGTCAAGCCCTAAAAACATTTGTCTCCATTTGCTCCTATCTAACACGCTCATGCATGCTTGCTGGAAGTCCAATCCCCTCGCACACAAAAACCTCCTTTACCCCCTCCCTCCAACCTTTCCTAGGCTGACTCCTACTCCGCCTTCCCTCCACTACAGATTTATACACACTCGAAGTCATTCTATTTCATTCCATCCTCTCTACTTGTCCAAACCATCTCGATAACCCCTCCTCAGCCCTCTGGATAATAGTTTTGGTAATCCCGCACCTCCTCCTAATCTGCAAACTACGGATTCTCTGCATTATATTCACACCACACATTGCCCTCAGACATGACATCTCCACTACCTCCAGCCTTCTCCTTGTTGCAACATTCACCACCCATGCCTCACACCCATACAAGAGCGTTGGTATAACGTCTCTCATACATTCCCCTCTTTGCTTTCAAGGATAAAGTTCTTTGTCTCCACAGACTCCTCAGTGTACCACTCGTCTTTTTTCCCTCATCAATTGTGATTCACCTCATCTTTCATAGACCCATCTGAATACATTCACCTCCTCCATACTCTCCCTCCAATCTGATATCCAATCTTCCTTTATCTATTTTTTTTGTTATCCTCATCACCTTGCTCTTTCCTATATTCACTTTTAATTTCCTTCTTTTACATACCCTACCAAACTCATCCACCAACCTCTGCAACTTCTCTTCAGAATCTCCCAAAAGCACAGTGTCATCAGCAAAGAGCAACTGTGACAACTCCCACTTTGTGTTAGATTCTTTATCTTTTAACCCCACACCTCTTGCCAACATCCGAGCATTCACTTCTCTTACAACTCCATCTATAAATATATTTGAACAACCATGGTGACATCACACTTACCTGTCTAAGGCCCACTTTTGAATTGTATAGTAAATAAAAGTATTGGGTTATAGAGTATTTTAATCTAAATGTGGGAGTCTTTGATCAAATATCTTAGCAATGCATGCAGTATCTCTTTGAACCATATAAATAATATAGAAGAAATCACAATAAATGGTATGATTGCAAATATGAAAAAAATATCACAATGAAAATAGGAAATAAAACCTGAGCACTTTCATGTGCTTACACACACACACCTTCCAAGATGTGTGTGTAAGCACATGAAAGCACTCGGGTTTTATTTCCTATTTTCACTGTGGCATTTTTTCATAAATATAGATATGGTAAATTACAAGATAATGGTTGCACGAGCTGCTGTAAGGTTACAATTTTCAATTACTAATTGGAGGTCTTCCATCCTGTCTTGCTCTTTTGGAAATTAATTGAGCTTATTATTTAATGTTTTCTCTTTGTTGTGGTTATGATAAGTTGTTTTATGTTTTCAGTTTTATTGTTTTATTTAGTGATATGCCTGTAAATCAATTTTAATTTTGTAATCTAAAGACTTATGTGAAATTTGTTTTCTATAATTACATATTAATGGAAGAAATCACCATTCATTCCTGGTGTCAGATATAGCACTATTCCTGTCAAAGATTTGTTACTGAAGTTAAGTTAAGAATGCAATAAATATAATGCCATTTTTGCCATGGCCAGTGTTGTGCAGATGCATTTTAAAATGTTTTTCCAAATTTTCACATGGACAGAAGAACGAGTGGATGACAACCACCTGTAACCATGCCCTGTATGCCATTGTGGATGTGTTTACCCAGTATTTTGAAGTGTTAAGTCCTATGCTCTTGGAAGACCTGTACACACAACTACGCTGGTGCGTTCAGCAGGGTGAGTAGCAAGTCTCTTGTTGTGTAGTGCCTCACTTTATGGGTTATAATCTCTCTTGAAAAGTAAATGTGAAATAATGATAATCTTTGAAAGGTATTTAAATCATATCTTGGATGTACTATCTGCTTTCCTGTTTATCAAATGCAAATTAGATTAAGGATGTTATCATTGTATCCCTGAAGATGCTTAACTGTTCCAAGCTCTTTTAGATGCACAAAGCTTTATATTTCATTCAATATAAGTAGTTCTAGAACACTAAAATTGAAGACACGGTACATTGAAGTGAGCCTCGTATTTCATTCGGCATAAGCTCTTAAATATCATAGGACAATAAAAAGTACATTAAAGTGAATTACAGTACTTTCTTTCCTTAACAGATAATGAACAGCTTGCTCGCTCAGGTACCAACTGTCTAGAAAACCTTATGATATCCAATGGACCAAAACTAAGCCCTATCACATGGGGTAAAACCTGCCAGTGCCTCTTGGATATCTTTCATTCCACATTACCTCATGCTCTTCTCTCATGGAAACCACCTGAGGCAAGCTCTGGCCACCAGGTACGTCCATTTTGGTGAGCTTCAAACTGGCTATAATAAGAAATGCACTAAGTACTTTACATAGCTAAGAAACTTAGCAGCGGCTCGGGAAAATTGCCATTTTAGTTTGAAGATAGGCTTAAGTTTGCCCAAAATGCTCTGCATAACAATGGGCTTTCTGCATGCACACCTAAATGTCACCCGTCTCTTTACAAAGATTGTATCATGCTGAAATAAAGTTTATGATTACATATGGAAGGAGAGTATAAAGGAAAAAGAGTGGATGCATTTTTTTTAAATTTCATAATTTTTAGTATGGATTTACAATTTTTTTAAGTATTGTACAGTGCTGGAGTGTTTGGAAATGTCTAAAACCAGTTACCCTAAATGTGATCATTCCATACATAGTCTTATTCTGTGCCAATTATTTATTTATTATTTTATTAACACATCGGCCGATTCCCACCAAGGCAGGGTGGCCCGAAAAAGAAAAACTTTCATCATCATTCACTCCATCACTGTCTTGCCAGAAGGGTGCTTTACACTACAGTTATAAAACTGCAACATTTACACCCCTCCTTCAGAGTGCCGGCACTGTACTTCCCATCTCCAGAACTCAAGTCCGGCCTGCCGGTTTCCCTGAATCCCTTCATAAATGTTACTTTGCTCACACTCCAACAGCACGTCAAGTATTAAAAACCATATGCCTCCATTCACTCCTATCAAATACGCTCACACATGCTTGCTGGAAATCCAAGCCCCTCGCACACAAAACTTCCTTTACCCCCTCCCTCCAACCTTTCCTAGGCCGACCCCTACCCCGCCTTCCCTCCACTACAGATTTATACACTCTCGAAGTCACTCTGTCTCGTTCCATTCTCTCTACATGTCCAAACCACCTCAACAACCCCTCCTCAGCTCTCTGGACAATCGTTTTGGTAATCCCGCACCTCCTCCTAATTTCCAAACTCCGAATTCTCTGCATTATATTCACACCACACATTGACCTCAGACATGACATCTCCACTGCCTCCAGCCTTCTCCTCGTTGCAACATTCATCACCCATGCTTCACACCCATATAAGAGCGTTGGTATAACTATACTCTCATACATTCCCCTCTTTACTTCCATGGACAAGGTTCTTTGTCTCCACAGACTCCGAAGTGCTCCACTCACCCTTTTCCCCTCATCAATTTTTATATTATTTTATATAATTTTTATGTTCTGATAATTACAATTTATAGTAGTTCTTTGTTCTAACACTAATATTAGGTACTGAAATTGTACTCAAATTGTCACAAACACACTGACAGGTGGACATTTACACCTGCCTTGGTCATTTACTATTGTCTAGGAATATATACAAAGTATTTATAGGTCCCAGCAATGTTTTGGATATGTGGGAGTATATAATAATAATTATAATTAATAATAATAATAATAAGAATAATAAGTTGCCTTGAAGCATGATGTAAGACAAGTCAGTCCACTGCTGACAGTGATAAGATAAGTTGTGACATTTGATGAGCGTACGCAAGGGTGCAGTGATAAGATAAGGGGAGACATTTGATTAGTATCCGCCCTCTGTTTTCACTGTTACACAAACATATCTGTGTAACTGTCTATTTGTCTGTCAAGCTCGCTGTCTGTCTGTCAAACTCTGTCTTTCAAGCTCTCTATTTATCTTCAAGCTCTCTGTCTATCTGTCTGTCAAGCTCTCTGTCTATCTGTCTGTCAAGCTCTGTCTATCTGTCTGTCAAGCTCTCTGTCTATCTGTCTGTCAAGCTCTCTGTCTATCTGTCTGTCAAGCTCTCTGTCTATCTGTCTGTCAAGCTCTCTGTCTATCTGTCTGTCAAGCTCTCTGTCTATCTGTCTGTCAAGCTCTCTGTCTATCTGTCTGTCAAGCTCTCTGTCTATCTGTCTGTCAAGCTCTCTGTCTATCTGTCTGTCTGTCGCTCTCTGTCTGTCAAGCTCTCTGTCAAGCTCTCTTGTCTATCTGTCTGTCTGTCAAGCTGTCTATCTGTCTGTCAAGCTCTCTGTCTATCTGTCAAGCTCTCCCATCTCAGAGAGAGCCACTCCAGAACAAACAGGTATTACACATGACTGCGTCGTCACGTCTGGTTCCTGAGCAAGTATAAATACGTATTTGCCAGTCATGTTTGCGCATTATATCTACAAGTAGAGTATAGCACTTTGTCTGGATTTTTTGGGTTATCCTAGGAAATTTACACTATGAAAAATTGTGTTTACGTTTCCCTGTGAGACAGAGATAGACAGATAGAAAGTGATAGATGTTTGCGCATTATATCTACAAGTAGAGTATAGCACTTTGTCTGGATTTTTTGGGTTATCCTAGGAAATTTACACTATGAAAAATTGTGTTTACGTTTCCCTGTGAGACAGAGATAGACAGAGTCAGATAGAAAGAGATAGATGGACAGAGTCAGATAGAAAGAGATAGATGGACAGAGTCAGATAGAAAGAGATAGATGGACAGAGTCAGATAGAAAGAGATAGATGGACAGAGTCAGATAGAAAGAGATAGATGGACAGAGTCAGATAGAAAGAGATAGATGGACAGAGTCAGATAGAAAGTGATAGATGGACAGAGTCAGATAGAAAGAGATAGATGGACAGAGTCAGATAGAAAGAGATAGATGGACAGAGTCAGATAGAAAGAGATAGATGGACAGAGTCGGATAGAAAGATAGATGGACAGAGTCAGATAGAAAGAGATAGATGGACAGAGTCAGATAGAAAGAGATAGATGGACAGAGTCAGATAGAAAGAGATAGATGGACAGAGTCAGATAGAAAGAGATAGATGGACAGAGTCAGATAGAAAGAGATAGATGGACAGAGTCAGATAGAAAGAGATAGATGGACAGAGTCAGATAGAAAGAGATAGATGGACAGAGTCAGATAGAAAGAGATAGATGGACAGAGTCAGATAGATGGACAGAGTCAGATAGATGGACAGAGTCAGATAGATGGACAGAGTCAGGTAGATGGACAGAGTCAGGTAGATGGACAGAGTCAGGTAGATGGACAGAGTCAGGTAGATGGACAGAGTCAGGTAGATGGACAGAGTCAGGTAGATGGACAGAGTCAGGTAGATGGACAGAGTCAGGTAGATGGACAGAGTCAGGTAGATGGACAGAGTCAGGTAGATGGACAGAGTCAGGTAGATGGACAGAGTCAGGTAGATGGACAGAGTCAGGTAGATGGACAGAGTCAGGTAGAATGAGATAGACATAGATACAGACAGACAGACGGAGATAGAGCCAGGCAGCCAGCCAGCCTGTCAAACACGTATTACACATTCCAGAATTGTTTATCTTTACTCACAGCATAGATTATAAGACATTCTGAAAGGGTGTTGCACAAATGTTACACGTGGGTTATTATCAAGGTTTGTTATATTTCCTCGACCACTTACGGCCACATCCTACTCAGAGCCACTAAACTCGGGGTAAACATCACTTTCCCCTTAAAATGGGAGAGTTAATACTATGTACATGAAATCAGTGAATCCCAGGTGTTTGCTGTGCTGTTTGCTCTAGCTGGTGCTCATTTGAACTGGTGCTCCCACAAGGTATTAAGTGGTCCTAGATTTTTTAAAACAGCGCACACCGAGTGTTGAGGCCCATTCTATGCTGACCAGGCATCTCAGGCCAATCGTGCCAAATTTGGAGGCAGGAAAAATAAAACGTAAATATACGTTTGGGGCAGTAGCGGTACTAACATGTATATACGTTTGGACCGTTTACGGGTTAAGGATCAGATGTCATTCTTTGTTTAAGCTTACCACTTCAGGCATGTGTACCTGTTGTATTACCTGGATGCTCAGATCTCTGTTCTAGTGATTTATTTAATGTTTGGTTCTTAGGTAATACTGAAGAGCCCTGTATGTACAGCACCTCTTTTGGGTGTTTTGTGTTTTCGTTGGTTTTCAGTTGAACTGTTGTTCCACCTCCTGGCAGGTGGAACATAATGAATAGTGGCTCAGCTTGAAGTCACCAAAAAGAAGGTGCTGTATATGTGGAGCTCTCTTGTACATTTTCTAAGTGAGGAACTATTGTAAACTTTATGACCTCTTCCCTTTCAGGTCAGCAGTAGATCAGTGAATGGCGACTCTCGGGCATTTACAGGGCTACTAATCCGTTGTGTTGTTCAGTTGGAACTCATCCAGTGCATTGACAACATTGTATTTTTCCCCGCTACTAGTAAAAAGGAGGATCAAGAAAATTTAGCAATGGCACAGGTAAGGTATACTTTTTCTTTCTGCTTGTTTACTCTCTTAACTATAATTGTTACATACAGGTCGGCTATCACTAATCCGCCATCATTGGGACCTGTAGTTTGCTGGATTAGTGAGTTTGCTGGATTACAGAGTGGTTAGGTTAGAATACACTTAATTAACCTATCACTAGACTCTTTTTGATACATCTTCCTCATTTTCATCACTGCTTTCTCCTCCACTGGCTTGCTGCTGTGGATTTATAACCATCTGCACAATTTCTGAGTCAGTATAATGATGAAATTTGAGTCAGTATAATAATGCTAAGTGGGGTCAAACTGTTGTGGAGGGAGTATTAGGTAAGTTTGGGGTGTCAGGGGTAAATGAAAATGGGGAGCCTTTAACTGAACTACAGTGGACCCTCGGTTAACGAAAAAACTTCATCCCAGAAGCCTGCTCAAGTGCCATTACCAAACGAATTTACGTCCTTAAGAAATAATGTCACGTAGGTTAGTCTATTTCAGACCCCCAAAAATACACTTCCACATGCACTTAAAATATTATACTTACATAGTTGTACGATTTCCGGGGTATTCGTTAACCGAGGGTCCACTGTATATATAGAAAGAGGTTTGATAGTAAGTAATACATATTTTAAGAAAAAGAGGATAAATAAATACAGCATCTCCTCACTTAATGACGGAGTTCCATTCCTAAGACCACATCAGTAAACAAATTCGTCGCTAAGTGAGGAACATACTATAATGGTAGTGGGTTTGTGTCAACCATCTTTGATATTGTTTTAATGTCACCTTTGCACCATTTATAACATTTCTGGTATACAGTGGACCCCCGAGTTCTGTACACCCCGGAAATCGCACAATTATGTAAGTATAATATTGTAAGTGCTTGTGGAAGTGTATTTTTGGGGATCTGAAATAGACTAACCTAAGTGACATTATTTCTTACGGTAGTAAATTCGTTCGGTAATGGCACTTGAGCAGGATTCTGGAATGAAGTTTTTACGATACTCGGGGGTCCACTGTACAGTGGTACCTCGGTATACGTCCTTAATCCGTTCCAGGACCTTGGACTTATACCAAACAAATTTTTCCATAAGAAATATAGGGAAAACGATTAATTCGTTCCCATGAAAAAAAAATCCTATTGTTATTGGCATATTATACATTGATGGGGTTGTATAAAATAATTTAAACACTGCTTAATACTAAAATATGTAATTTAAACACTGCTAAATACTAAAATACATACATAAATACAAAAGAATTAGATGAAATAAATGCAAATTTAACCTCACTATACTTTGCTGAAAAGAGTCGAGTGCCTACTAGGATAGTGCTGAGAAGGGAGGAGGAGGAAATGTTATTGTTTGGAAGGAGAGTCCCCTTCTATTTTCTCTCTCTTTTTTCCTATTTGGACCTGGTTGAAGCTCACCAGGTTTGACTTTTACTAGGTAAACAAGGGTAGCGCGCAGTGTCGTGACTCATTTTGGCCCATACAAGTTCTAGCATGCGAGTCATATTCCAAACAAAGGTTGTTTACCAAGCAAAAATTTTCACATCCAAACACGACATATACCAAGTTGGATTTATTCCAAAGCGGACGTATACCGAGGTACCACTGTATTATTAAATGTTTATACAGTAGTGTACTGTATATTGTAATAAACAGAATATAAGAAATCAGCTCTAATATGCATTATTTAGGTATTCATACTGGTCAGAGAACCCATCATAAGTCCAAGTCGTTGGTAAACGAGTATGGTGCTAAGTGAGGGGAGGCCATATACAAGATATGATATAGCACGTAATGAAAGTAATGTGTTAGAGGACAGACATCGTATCACTGTGATCCCTATTGGGGAGAGGAACTTTTACTTCTACATTTGGCATATTATTCCATGATGCACTTCTCAAACCGAGTGAAGATCAAACCAGCAAGCAGGACAGTCAATGACTCATTCATACATACATTTCTTAATATTTCATTCGTTTTAGTGCTTGCAACTGCTAAATAAGCCACCATGGGCCCAAAGAAAGCTCCTAGTGCCAGCTCTTTGCTAAAGAAGGTGAGAAACACGATAGAATTCAAGAAAGATCACACCAGACAGGGTACTTCCCCACACCAGACAGGGTACTTCCCCACACCAGACAGGGTACTTCCCCACACCAGGCATGGTACTTCCCCACACCAGGCAGGGTACTTCCCCACACCAGGCAGGGTACTTCCCCACACAAACCAGCCAGGGTACTTCCCCACACCAAGCTCAAACAAATGTCTTATTTTAGGGTAATATAGACATTTTCATTACTCCATCTGATATTTTCTTCAAAATTATATAAGAAACACGTTACATATCATATACATAGCATATAAACATTGATACAATGTTTATATGCTATTGAGTGGTGAGTTGGGTGGAGAGTAAACATTACATTTTCTCTGCAGCATTAGAGAAAACTAAATCTGGCGTCTGGTGCAGTAACCGCCCTTCATACGCGTTTGTTTACAATTCTCGGCATGAATTATTCATTACTTCTCCCTTTGTTTATGATGGCATCTAAAGGTAGTTGTTAGAAACGATTAAACTCAGTGAACATGATAATAATATGTCTGTGTAGTGTAATAATATGGCTGTGTAGTGTAGCCCGTGAAGGACTACATACGTGTACCTACGTCTACAGGCTACCTACACTGAATTCCTACAAATAAATACTACACACCTTTCTCCCTACATTAAGACTACAAATATTTTAAAGTAATGAATGTACTGTGGCAGTAAAAGACAAAGAAGGGAAGTAACCCCAGAAAAGGACTTGGTACCTGAAGTCTATGGAAGGGGATTCCCCTTCCAAACAATAGTAACTCTTCCATCCTCTACCCTCCTCCTATCTTCCACACATCAACAACTCTTCAATAAAGGTAAGTGTCATGTTATTGTTTTATTCTTCACGTCTCATTGTTTTCTGTGTAGATAAATGTACATTTCATGTAAAAAAAAAAAAATTTAATATTTTTGGGTGTCTGAAATGGATTAATTTGATTTTCATTATTTCTTATAGGGAAAATGGTTTTGAAAATCATAAATTTTGAATTACGGCAGACTCTCTGGAACGGATTAATCACAAATTTCAAGGGTCCACTGTATTGCACAAATATATTGTAGGGAAATATAATAATAGCATTTACTTAGCCTAACAATACTGCTTCTTTAACCTATTGAACCATGAACAATCATAAAACACATGAAAACATCGTAAAATATTGTACTATATACAGTGGAACGTCAGCTCATTGGAGGTTCCTTGGTGAGGGGCTCTTGATCTACAGAATTGGATCTGTCCTCCAGTGTACACTCATTACTTACCTTAAAATATTTAGTCTTAATGGTCTTAACCCTTTCAGGGTCCAAACCGTAGTTCTACGTCATGAGCTCAGCTCACGCAGATAAGCTTTGAGCGGAAAATTTGGGCCTAGATATGAGAGAATACATCTATGTGGTAAGTGTGCACCACATAAAACAAATCCTGCAGCACACACTGCATAATGAGAGAGAAAAAACTGAAACTGCAATTTTTTATTAAAACCGACTTTGCAGTGTTTTTTCGTATACTTTGTATAGTTGTATTTGCGATTTCTTGGTCTCATTTGATAGAATGGAAGATATATTACAGATATAGAGATGATTTTGATTGGTTTTAGTACTGCAAATGGCTTGAAACTGAGCTCAAATTAGCGGAAATGTTAAATTTTTGCCTATGTTCAAGAGTAAACAAATGACCTCACACGTCTAATACGCGCCAGTTGGTGGGTCTAATATACGTTCACAAATGTTGTGATGATATTATTTGTACAATTATTACAATATTGCATAACAGTAAATCTTCCATTTTTTGGTTTGAATAAAAATTCATTATGTGAATAAAAAATCAAAATGGAATTCATTTGTAAAGACTGAAAACATAACTAATGAACAGAGGAAATGTTAGTTTAGTGCCAGGAATGCCTGCATTGTTTATTCTGCACCCTATTTTGAAATTGGAATATTTTGAACTTTGAGTTAAATTGGCTAAATTACCAACTTCCAATCACTTTATTTTGTAGTTGAAACAGTTGACTGGGCGATTTCTTGTGTTCAATCGATAGAATAGAAGAAATATTAGTGAAATAGCTAAGAATTTGGTCGACTGGAATAATGTAAATGGCCTAAAATGTGAGTCAAAGTCGGCAAAATCGCCGATGCGTAAACATCGCTGACACATCAAAATTCGCGAGAGCATAATTTCGTCAATTTTCAATCAAATTTCGTACTTTTTTTTTATTACCTTCAGAAAGAGATTCTCTACCATTTCATAATAAAAAATAAGAATTTTTTTTTTTTTAAATTCTTGGACACTGGCACACCTCTTCCAAAAATGGCCTTGTACCCTGAAAGGGTTAATATAGGGTGCAAGGTGAATAGTAAGGTAGGTAGGTATCAAAGTGTTGTAGGTATGTAACTCCCCATCTGGCCACCCCACTCACACATTATATACTAGGCATTTAAAGTGCCATAGAGTGATAAAATGCATATACAGTACACTATTTCTTACCTTAAAATATTTGTAGTCTTAATGTAGAGTGAGAGGTGAGTAAACAAGATTAAATGAATAAACGACAGAGAGAATGAGTACATGAGAGTGTAGAAGGTTCGCGAGTTTTGGAAACAAACCAGCTGTTATTGTTACCAGCCCGGACACGAATGGTTTTTGTTCACTCCGTCAAGCCGCCTGGAAAAACATCTCATATTTGTTAACTTATATGTTTATATGTTACGTAGCGTGTTATATAATTTTGAAAAAAATATCATAGATGGATTAAGCAAAATGTCCATATTAACGTTTTATACGACATTTAATGCGCCTCAGAGTTAATATTATTGTGTTATTATTATCATTATTAATATGGCGTCTTCAAGACTAATAACACACACTTAGTGATTTTAATGTGTTCCTGCATGCCAGCACAGGCGCAAGTTGTGGAGTTTAAAGCATTTAAGTTCAGTGACAAAGTAAGCAGAGGTTCACTATGCATACATGTTATGGTTTAATAACAAATAATGAACAAACAAAACACAAACCACTCGTAAGGTTAGGCAGACGAACTCTGATGACTTGTGATGATTGATGATGACAATGACGATGATGGTGATGATAGTTAGCTATGCAGTTACTGATGACAGCTGAATGGAGGTGATTATATGGAGTGTAACTGCATGGCATGATGAGTCTAGTGTGTGTCTATTGGCGGGAAACATAAATATGATTGGCGGCTGGGCATTCACGAATGTTCGAAGCCCGCGAAAGTGGAACTCGCGAATGTGGAGGGCGACCTGTACTCAAGAAACAGCAAGAACAGCAAAAGAAAACCACTGCTCAATTTCCAATATATGCTGCAATTACAAAACTGCAAGCAGATACCACTAAAATTCTCAAGGCCACTCAAACTGCGTTCTGCACCAGTAATACATCACCACCGATTCCTGCCGGCGACTTCACCAAATTCTCTACTGCATTATGTATGCCCAGGTGCACAATGTAGCTGCACCTGGATCCTTCAACTCCACCATCAATGAACTCTTCAGGCTATACAACATGCCCAGCTTTACATTCCCTGAAACTCCACCTTCAGCTGACATCATAAAATCCACCGCAAATATTGTCAATATTGCCACAGCTCCACCACCACCACCGCCTCCTTCCACCACTGCAATGGACCAATCAGCGACCTCGCCTCTCCAGTCTCAGCTGCCATCAGCCAAGAGAGCTAAAACACTACAACAGCGTGATGAAACTCTCGTTGCCTCGGCCCACTCAGTCACTCCTTCAACTAACACTAGTGCCAACCCTCCTGTGGCTGCCTCAGCCCTTAATGAGTCTGATTACGTGGGTTTGCCTGGTGTCTGGTTCTACACAACTGACCGATACAAGGACGAAATGCTTGCTCGAGAACTTGTTCAGCGACTCCAGAATGGGACTGTTAAGTTCACCTGCGACTTGAAGCATGTCTACACCACCTAACAAATACTCGAACGCGTCAACCAGCGTATAGCAAACACCACAATCGTGATTGCAGTGGACTACATCTCAAGGAAGAAGTTCAAATCCCTCCAAAATGGTTCACTTGAGTAGCAGGCTTCTCATCGACCAATCACCGTGAAGCTGAGTTCCCCAGCACTCAGCCATTGGCTAAAGCTGGGGTGTGGCTCCAGTCGACCCTGTAATGACTGCTTTCTCGGCTCTTCCTGACACTGCCTGCTGCTGTGCAGCTTCATCAGCCTTCCTCGCATCACCAGCTGCTGCAACTGGCATGCCCTTCAAGACACTCCCATCCCTGGGAGCCAAGGCCAGGTCACCATCTGGAGAAGACCCAGGCCAGCAGTATCGACAAATCTACAACAGAACAGTTTGTTAGATTATGTATTGGTGGATAAAAGGTTGATGGGTAGATTTCAGGATGTGCATGTTTATAGGGGGGCAACAGATATATATACTACCTACAATCACGGTTGTGGTTGTAGGTAGTAGGTTGGTAGACAACAACCACCCAGGGAGGTACTACCGTCCTGCCAAGTGAGTGTGAAACAGAAACCTGTGACTGTTTTACGTGATGGTAGGATTGCTCGTGTCATTTTTCTGTCTCATAAACACGCTGGATAACAGGTATATCTTGCTACTTCTACTTACACTTAGGTTACACTACACAGGCATCCACATGCATATAGTATAGGGATGTATCGGATGTGAAAAATTTAGATATCCGGTATGCGGATGTGTATACGGATGTCTTACTCATTTTATGGATGCGGATGTAAGAAATTGTGCGGATGTTCCGCGGATACGGATGTAAGAAATTGTGCGGATGTTCTGCGGATTTTGGATGCGGATGTATATACGGATATCTGTTTGCTGTGAAATAAGGATGCAAGAAATTGTGAGGATGTTCCGCAGATGCGGATGCGGATGCAAATATCCGATACATCACTAATATAGTATATACATACACACATCTAGGTTTTTCTTCTTTTTCTTAATAGCTCTTGTTCTTCTTTATTTCCTTTATTCTCCATGGGAAGTGGAAAAGAATCTTTCCTCCATAAGCCATGCGTGTCGTATAAGGCGACTAAAATGCCGGGAGCAATGGGCTAGTACAGTGGACCCCCGAGTTTCGTAAAAACTTCACTCCTGAAGTCTGCTCAAGTGCCATTACCGAACGAATTTACCACCTTAAGAAAAAATGTCACGTAGGTTAGTCTATTTCAGACCCCCAAAAATACTTTTCCACAAGCACTTACAATATTATACTTACATAAATGTACGATTTCCGGGGTTTACGAAACTCGGGGGTCCACTGTACCCCCCTTCTCCTGTATACATTACTAAAAAAGAGAAGAAGAAACTTTATAAAACTGGGATGCTTGAATGTGGGTAGATGTAGTGCGGATGATAAGAAAGAGATGATTGCTGACGTTATGAATGAAAAGAAGTTGGATGCCCTGGCCCTAAGCGAAACAAAGCTGAAGGGGGTATGCGAGTTTCAGTGGGGAGAAATAAATGGGATTAAGCCAGGAGTATCTGAGAGAGTTAGAGCTAAGGAAGGGGTATCAATAATGTTAAAAGATCAGTTATGGAAGGAGAAGAGGGAATATAAATGTATAAATTCAAGGATTTTGTAGATTAAAATAAGGGTCAGATGAGAAAAGTGGGTCATAATAAGCGTGTATGCACCTGGAGAAGAGAGAGAGATTTTGGGAGATGTTAAGCGAATGTATAGGAACTTTTGAACCATGTGAAAGAGTAATTGTGGTAGGGGACCTAAATGCTGAAGTAGGAGAAACATTTAGAGAGGGTGTGGTAAGTTTGGGGTGCCAGGTGTAAATGATAATGGGAGCCCTTTGATTGAACTTTGTATAGAAAGGGGTTTAGTTATAGGTAATACATATTTTAAGAAAAAGAGGATAAATAAGTATACAAGATATGATGTAGGGCGTAATGACAGTAGTTTGTTGGACTATGTATTGGTAGATAAAAGACTGTTGAGTAGACTTCAGGATGTACATGTTTATAGAGGGGCCACAGATATATCAATTCACTTTTTAGTTGTAGCTACAGTGAGAGTAAAAGGTAGATGGGATACAAGGGAAATAGAAGCAGCAAGAGGTGAAGGTTTATAAACTAAAAGAGGAGTCAGTTAGGGTAAGATATAAATAACTACATATTGGAGGATAGATGGGCTAGTGAGAGTATAGGCAATGGGGTCGAAAATGTATGGGGTAGGTTTAAGAACGTAGTGTTAGAGTGTTCAGCAGAAGTTTGTGGTTACAGGAAAGTGGGTGCGGGAGGGAAGAAGAGCGATTGGTGGAATGAAGATGTAAAGAAAGTAATAAGGGAGTAAAAGTTAGCATATGAGAGGTTTTTACAAAGTAGAAGTGATGCAAGGAGAGAAGAGTATATGGAGAGAAAAAGAGAGGTTAAGAGAGTAGTGAAGCAATGTAAAAAGAGAGCAAATGTTATCAACGAATTTTGTTGAAAATAAGAAAAAGTTTCGGAGTGAGATTAATAAGTTGAGGAAGCCTAGGGAACGAATGGATTTCATAGTTAAAAATAGGAGAGGAGAGTTATTAAATGGAGAGTTAGAGGTATCAGGAAGATGGAGGGAATATTTTGAGGAATTGTTAAATGTTGATGAAGATAGGGAAGCTGTGATTTCGTGTGGGGGAAGTTCGTGAGGCAGTGAGTAGAATGAAAGGGGGTAAGGCAGCTGGGATTGATGGGATAAATATAGAAATGTTAAAAGCAGGTGGGAATATTGTTTTGGAGTGGTTGGTGCTATTATTTAATAAATTTATGGAAGTTGGTAAGGTACGTAGGGATTGGCAGAGAGCGTGCAAAGGGGACAAAAGAGAGTGCAAAAATTATAAGGGAATAAGTCTGTTGAGTATACCTGGTAAAGTGTATGGTAGAGTTATTATTGAAAGAATAAAGGGTAAAACGGAGAGTAGGATAACAGATGAAGAAGGAGGCTTTAGGAAAGGTAGGGAATGTGTAGACCAAGTGTTTACAGTGAAACATATAGGTGAACAGTATTTAGATAAGGGTAAAGAGGTTTTTGTGGCATTTATGGATTTGGAAAAGGCATATGACAGGGTGGATAGGGGGGCAATGTTGCAGGTGTATGGAATAGGAGGTAGGTTACTGAAAGCAGTGAAGTTTTTTTACAAGGATAGTGAGGCTCAGGTTAGAGTATGTAGGAGAGAGGGAGATTATTTCCCAGCAAAAGTAGGCCTTAGACAAGGATGTGTGATGTCACCATGGTTGTTCAATACATTTATAGATGGGGGTTGTAAGAGAAGTGAATGTGCAGGTCTTGACAAGAGGTATGGGGATAAAAGATAAAGAATCTAACACAAAGTGGGAGTTGTCACAGTTGCTTTTTGCTAATGACACTGTGCTTTTAGGAGATTCTGAAGAGTAGTTGCAGAGTTTGGTAGGGTATGTAAAAGAAGGAAATTAAAAGTGAATATAGGAAAGAGTAAGGTTATGAGGATAACAAAAAGATTAGGTGATGAAAGATTGGAATGTATTCAGATATTTAGGAGTGGACGTGTCAGCAGATGGGTCTATGAAGGATGAGGTGAATCATAGAATTGATGAGGGAAAAAGGGTGAGTGGTGCACTGAGGAGTCTGTGGAGACAAAGAACTTTGTCTCTGGAAGAAAAGAGGGGATTGTATGAGAGTATATATGTGTGTGAAGCATGGGTGGTGAATGTTGCAACAAGGAGAAGGCTGGAGGCAGTGGAGATATCATGTCTGAGGGCAGTGTGTGGTGTGAATATAATGAAGAGAATTCATAGTTTGGAAATTAGGAGGAGGTGCAGGATTACCAAAACTATTATCCAGAGGGCTGAGGAGGGGTTGTTGAGGTGGTTCAAACATATACAGAGGATGGAACAAAGTAGAATGACTTTGAGAGTGTATAAATCTGTAGTGGATGGAAGGTGGGGTAGGGGTCAGCCTAGGAAAGGTTAGAGGGAGGGGGTAAAGGAGGTTTTGTGTGCTAGGGGCTTGGACTTTCAGCAATCATGCATGAGCGTATTTGATAGGAGTGAATGGAGACAAATGGTTTTTAATACTTCACGTGCTGTTGGAGTGTGAGCAAAGTAACATTTATGAAGGGATTCAGGGAAACCGGCAGGCCGAAATTGAGTCCTGGAGATGGGAAGTACAGTGTCTGCACTCTGAAGGAGGGGTGTTAATGTTGCAGTTTTATAACTGTAGTGTAAGCACACCTCTGGCAAGAAAGTGATGGAGTGAATGATGATGAAAGTTTTCCTTTTCTGGCCACCCTGCCTTGGTGGGAATCAGCCGATGTGTTAATAAAAAAATAAATAATATTTAGTTGTAGCTACAGTTAGAGTAAGAAGTAGATGGGACAAAAGGAAAATGGCAACAGCAAGTAAAAGAGAGGTGAAAGTTTATAAACTAAGGGAGGAGGAAGTAAGGGTGAGATATAAGCAACTACAGTGGAACTTCATTTTTCGGCCGTAATTCGTTCCAGAAGGTTGGCCTAAATTCGAAGCAATATTTGCCGTAAGAATTAATGTAAATACAATTAAGCCTAGGGAACGAATGGATTTGTCAGTTAAAAACAGAGTAGGGGAGTTAGTAGATGGGGAGCTGGAGGTATTGGGTAGATGGCGGGAATATTTTGAGGAACTTTTAAATGTCGATGAAAAAAGGGAGGCTGTAATTTCATGTACTGGCCAGGGAGGTACAACATCGTTTAGGAGTGAAGAAGAGCAGGATGTGAGTGTGGGGGAGGTGTGTGAGGCATTACGTAGAATGAAAGGGGGTAAAGCAGCTGGAACTGACGGGATCATGACAGAAATGTTAAAAGCAGGGGGGGATATAGTGCTTGAGTGGTTGGTATTTTTGTTTAATAAATGTATGAAAGAGGGGAAGGTACCTAGGGATTGGCAGAGAGCATGTATAGTTCCTTTATATAAAGGGAAGGGGGATAAAAGAGATTGTAAGAATTATAGGGGAATAAGTTTACTGAGTATACCAGGTAAAGTGTATGGCAGGGTTATTATTGAAAGAATTAGAGGTAAAACAGAGAGTATGATTGCAGATGAGCAAGGAGGCTTTAGAGTGGGTAGGGGATATGTAGATCAAGTGTTTACAGTGAAGCATATATGTGAACAGTATTTAGATAAAGGTAGAGAAGTTTTCATTGCATTTATGGATTTAGAAAAGGCATATGATAGAGTGGATAGGGGAGCAATGTGGCAAATGTTGCAAGTGTATGGAATAGGTAGTAAGTTACTGAAGGCTGTAAAGAGTTTTTATGAGGATAGTGAATCTCAGGTTAGGGTGTGTAGGAGAGAGGGAGATTACTTCCCGGTAAAAGTAGGTCTTAGACAGGGATGTGTAATGTCACCATGGTTGTTTAATATATTTATAGATGGGGTTGTAAAAGAAGTAAATGCTAGGGTGTTGGGGAGAGGGGTGGGATTAAATTATGGGGAATTAAATGCAAAATGGGAGTTGACACAGTTACTTTTTGCTGATGATACTGTGCTTATGGGAGATTCTAAAGAAAAGTGCAAAGGTTAGTGGACGAGTTTGGGAGAGTGTGTAAAGGTAGAAAGTTGAAAGTGAACATAGATAAGAGTAAGGTGATGAGGGTATCAAACGATTTAAATAAAGAAAAATTGGATATCACATTGGAGAGAGGGATTATTGAAGAAGTAAATGTTTTCAGATATTTGGGAGTTGACGTGTCAGCAGATGGTTTTATGAAGGATGAGATTAACCATAGAATTGATGAAGGAAAAAAGGTGAGTGGTGCGTTGAGGTGTCTGTGGAGACAAAAAACGTTATCCATGGAGGCAAAGAAGGGAATGTACGAAAGTATAGTGTTACCAACACTTACATGGGTGTGAAGCATGGGTTGCAAATGCTGCAGCGAGGAGGAGGCTGGAGGCAGTGGAGATGTCCTGTCTAAGGGCAATGTGTGGTGTAAATATTATGCAGAAAATTCGGAATGTGGAAATTAGGAGAAGGTGTGGAGTTACTAAAAGTATTTGTCAGAGGGCTGAAGAGGGGTTGTTGAGGTGGTTTGGTCATTTAGAGAGAATGGATCAAAGTAGAATGACTTGGAGAGCGTATAAATCTGTAGGGGAAGGAAGGCGGGGTAGGGGTCATCCTAGAAAAGGTTGGAGGGAGGGGGTAAAGGAGGTTTTGTGGGCGAGGGGCTTGGACTTCCAGCAAGCATGTGTGAGCGTGTTAGATAGGAGTGAATGGAGACGAATGGTTTTTGGGACATGATGATCTGTTGGAGTGTGAGCAGGGTAACATTTTGTGAAGGGATTCAGGGAAACCAGTTAATTGATTTAGTTGGACTTGAGTCCTGGAAATGGGAAGTACAATGCCTGCACTTTAAAGGAGGGGTCTGGGATGGTGACGGCTGGGAAGGATTATTCTCAGCTGTCGTATCTGAGCGCCTCTGCAAAGACAGTGATTATGTATGAGTGTGGTGAAAGTGTTGAATGATGATGAAAGTATTTTCTTTTTGGGGATTTTCTTTCTTTTTGGGTCACCCTGCCTCGGTGGGAGACGGCCGACTTGTTGAAAAAAACAAAAAAACAATTAATCTGTTCCAGACACCCAAAAATATTCACAAAAAAATAAATTTTTTAAAGGTTAATTATAGTTTTACATACATAAAACAATGAGAACTAAATAAAATAAATTAAGAACATTTAAATCACTATTATGTAACTTTATTGAAGACTCTTGGTGGCTTAAGGAAGACAGGGAGGAGGAGAGAGGGAGGGCGGATTATTGTTTGGAAGGGGAATCCCCCTCCATAAGGACTTTAGGTATCAAAGCCCTCTCTGGGGTTACTTCCCTTCTTTGTCTTTTAATGCCACTAAGACCAGCTTGAGAGTCACTAGACCCCTGTTACACAAAATAATTGTCCAGAGTGCTCTGTTTCTTCATCTCTTTAAGATTTCCCTAAAATGGGACAAGGTTTTGTCACTGAATATGTTGCAGATATGGCTTGTTTCATGTAGTAGGTTGGTAGACAGCAACCGCCCAGGGAGGTACTACCGTCCTGCCAAGTGAGTGTAAAACGAAAGCCTGTATTTGTTTTACATGATGGTAGGATTGCTGGTGTCTTTTTTCTGTCTCATAAACATGCAAGATTTCAGGTATGTCTTGTTACTTCTACTTACACTTAGGTCACACTACACATTCATGTACAAGCATATGTATATACACACACCCCTCTGGGTTTTCTTCTATTTTCTTACTAGTTCTTGTTCTTATTTCCTCTTATCTCCATGGGGAAGTGGAACAGAATTCTTCCTCTGTAAGCCATGCGTGTCGTAAGAGGCGACTAAAATGCCGGGTGCAAGGGGATAGTAACCCCTTCTCCTGTATATATTACTAAATGTAAAAGGAGAAACTTTCGTTTTTTCTTTTGGGCCACCCTGCTTCGGTGGGAAACGGCCGACGTGTTGAAAGAAAGAAAGAAGATGGCTTGTTTCAGCTTGGTCAGGGTGATATTTCTCAGCAGAAGCTTGCACCCTACTCCACATTGCACAAATCTCCTTAATCTCGGAAGAAGGCACCTCCTTCCCTCTCTCTTCCTCCTCCTCTGAAGCAAGTTCCTCAGCTGTGGTCTGTTGCTGTTCCAGTTAAAGGTGTTGCAGCTCTTCAGTGGTTAGCTCTTCACTGTGGTCCTCCACCAACTCTTCCACATCCTGGCCACTCACATCCAACCCCATGGACTTCCCCAATGCCACAATAGATTCCACAACAGGCAGAGGGTCAACAGGGTCAGGGTCAGCCTCAAACCCTTCAAAATTCTTCTCGAGGACACAGTCTGGCCACAATTGTCTCCAAGAAGAGTTCAAAGTCCTGGAAGTCACTCCCTCCCAAGCCTTACCTATAAGGCTTATGCAGTTGTAGATATTGAAGTGATTCTTCCAGAACTGTCTTAGGGTCAATTCAGTGTCCGAGGTCACTTCAAAGCACTTTTGAAACAGTGCTTTTGTGTAGAGTTTTTTGAAGTTTGAAATGACTTGCTGGTCCATGGGCTGGATGAGAAGAGTGGTGTTAGGAGGCAAGAACTTCACTGTTATAAAATGGAAATCCCTAGACAATAGGTCTTCCAAGTTTGGAGGATGAGCAGGAGCATTGTCCATTACCAGGAGGCACTTGAGTGGCAATTTATTTTCCAGGAGGTATTTTTTCACACTCGGGCCAAATACTTCATGGACCCAGTCAATGAAAAGTTGCCTCGTGACCCATGCCTTATGATTAGCTTTCCACATCACACACAATTTACTCTTGATGACATTGTTTTTCTTGAACACTCTGGGATTTTCAGAGTGATACACGAGTAAAGGCTTCACTTTGAAATCCCCACTAGCGTTAGCACATTACAAAAGTTAGCCTGTCTTTCATAGGCTTGTGTTCTGGCAGTGCCTTTTCCTCCTGTGTGATGTAGGTCCTCTTTGGCATTTTCTTCCAAAAGAGGCCTGTTTCGTCACAACTGAACACATCTTGGGGTTGGAATTCTTCAGTCTCTACGTACCCCTTGAATTCCTGCACAAATTTTTCAGCTGCACATTTGTATGACCTTGCAGCCTCACCATGCCTTATAACACTGTGTATGGCACTACGCTTCTTAAGTCTCTCAAACCAGCCTCTGCTGGCCTTAAATTCACTAACATTATCATTAGTACCAGGCATTTTCTTTACGAGATCCGCATGCAACTGCCTTGCCTTTTCACAAATGATCATCTCTGAAACACTATCTCCCGCTAACTGTTTTTCCCTGATCCACAACAACTACTTCTCCACATCTTCATTTGTTTGTGATCTCTTTTTCGTTAACATGTTTACCTCTTTCGCCACATCAGCTTCCTTGATTTGTTCTTTCTTTGCCAGGATAGAAGTGATTGTTGATTTGTTTTTGCCATACATCCTGGCAAGTTCCAGCACTCGCACACCACTCTCATATTTTTCTATTACAGTGAACCCCCGGTGTTCGTGATGCTCCAAACTCGAACAATTATGTAAGTGTATTTTTGTAAGTGCTTTTGTAAGTGTATTTTTGAGGGTCTAAAAGGACTAGTCTAATTTACATTAATTTACCATCAGGTCACGTAATGAAGCAAAGTCGTGGTCGACTTCGGCACTATCAATCCAACAATCAAACAATCTGAAAAGTGTTGTCAGATACTGCATATAATTCTGATTGGATTATATTCTCAGGTGTCGAAACTCTGACCTGTAATGATGAGTGGTTTTTTGAAAGCTTGAAGAATGGCTTTCTTTAACAGAGGATAATCAGTTATTATATCCGCTGGTAAGGTGGAATATACATTTAAAGCTGTACCTGAGAGAAGTAATCCAAGCCTAGTAGACCAAGAATCTGAGGGTCACTCAGAGTGTGGCAGTGTTCTCGAATCTGGTGATATATGCCGCGATGTCATGCTGCTCTGTGAAAGGTGGTATTTGAAGCATCCTAATATTAGAATCGTGGGTAGGGTATTCTAGTACCCCCTTCATCTATTTTATGCTTAGATAGCTCTACCTTCTTAGCTTCCAAGTCCAACCTTAACTGTTCTAACTCCCTCTGCTTTGCCTTTTCTTCAATCTCCTTCATCTTGAAGGCTACTTTCCTTGCCTGAACTCCGTCTTCTCTAGCTATCCTTTCCTGTTCTTTTTTGTCCTCACGAGCAATCCTTTCATTTTCTCGAGCTATTCTTTCCTGTTTCTTTTTCTCTTCTCGAGCTAGTCTTTCCTGTTCCTTTTTCTCTTCTTCCTTTTTGGCTAAAGCTAGTCTTTCCTGTTCCTTTTTTTCTTCTATAGCCATTTTAGATGTAATATGACTATCAAGATTCTGGCCTGTAAATCCCATGTCTTTTCCAGCCCTTAACCAGAAATCTAACGAATCCATCGTAAGAAATGTTATACAAACCAAACAAGTCAATCTTAAATTAACAACTGAAACGACTGTTTCAAAAGAGGGACCTCGTCCACACACTTTCTAACCTTCCCCAAGAAGAAAATGAAATAATATTTCCAACTTGGAAGAAACTCTAGTGGGCTCACTAGCCTTCACTGAGATAAATAAACACGGTTCACCCAGGAGGGGTTATTATGGAACTTCCCCAGGTCCAAAAAAATGAGTAAACTTCTAAACCCAACCCAAGAACCAAACAACGGTAAGTCAACCAGACTACCAGTAATGACTTGACACCTCAATGTTACCAACTCGCCCTTTTCATTCTTAAATGTTATACTCACGAAGCAGTAGAGCCATCAGGAAGATGTAGCCTCAAGAGTCGTATCCTGGCAAGGTCGCTATTGTCAGGGGAACGCCTTCCACCTGAACAAACAAAAATAATGGAAAAATAAATAAATAAAATAAAGACTCTTGGTTAAGGAATACAAATAGTTTTTCTGATTTTTTACTTGAAATAGATAAAAAAAAAAAGAAGTAAGCCGTTGTGGTTCTGGCAGGATGTAGAGTAGGAGAATATAAGGCCCAGGATAAGTCTCGGGTGTAGACGAGATGGTGGAAGGTTATCCTGGGCAGATGTTAGGGATTCTCCTATGCTACTTGGTTGCGGTAAGTAAGACTTAGAAGCGGAAGAGTAGACAAAAGTAGCTAAGTCAGAGAGACGTACATCTTGCTCCTTCAAATCTCAGCATCTGTTTGGGCTGACCAGGCCAGCAGCAGAGCTGATAAAGAGAAAAAAATAATGGTTACCACAAGTAAGCAAACATAACACTTAAGAAAGAAAAAGGATAGCATGTTCACTTTAAGATGGAAGACATTACTGGTAACCATAAAAACAACAACCACAAAAAAATATACACCTGGTAGATCACCTTACCTGATCAGTAGAAGAGTGGAGGTGAAGTGACTCTCCCAGTTTCGCTGCTCACCAGGTAAGGTTACTACCACCAGAAAAGGGGGGTTCTGCCTCGGCCCACTAGATGGAAGCACGGGCTGAACCCGTGAATGATCGCTGGCTAACTGAACAACCTTAACCCCCAATTATACTCCACTTTTCCCTCACACAGTTATTTGATGTTTTCATTATCACTCAGGCTGGGGATGCAGCGATCCAAGTGACTCGCGAGCAGCGTGAGGACCAGGGCATGTATCGTCACTTAACTGCCAGCCAGCTGTTCATACTTCTAGACTGCCTTATGGCATCACATTCTTTTGCAAAAGCTTTCAACTCCAATCATGAACAAAGAAACCTTTTGTGGAAAGCAGGTAAGTGAATTGTCTTAAAATTGTAAAATGCTCATACAGTGGAGTGTCATGTTTGAAAGTAATGTGTGGCGTGTTATTATGCAGAGAATTGAAACAGAAGAAATTGGAAGATGGTACAGGGTCAACAAGGGTATAACTCAGAGAGCAGAGGAGGGGTTTAGGCATTTAAAGAGGATGGAGAGGGATAGGATGTTGAATTGATTGTATGGAACTGGGGTGGAAGTAAGACGTAGTGTTTGTCCCAGAAGGTTCTGAATACTTGAGGCTTGAACATCCAGCAGGCTTGTGTGGACATGTTGGATAAGAATGAGTGGAGACAAGTAATTTTTAATGCTAGGTAGGATGTTGGAGTACAAATTGAGTAACCTTTATTACCTGGACTTCAGTCCTGAGGGTGGGAAGGTCAATGTCAGCACTCTGAAGGAGTGGGGATATTGCAGTAGGAGGGTCATCTAAATTGTAATATCAGCACACCTCTGGCAAGGCAAGGAGTGAATGAGGGGTGAATGTGTTACCTTTTTTTGGGTCAGCCTACTTTGGTTGGAGATGGCCAGTTAGGTTATGAAAAAACAGATTGCTCTAAAAGATTTTTGTTTAGCTAGAGCCAGGATCCGTGTTTCAACCCCCTCCTTTCCCCCCTGCAAACATCACTAGGCATGTACAACTGGATGAGCACATCATGATTGATCAGTTCCCTGCAAGACATACTGGTGCTCTACCTCACCTGTATGTGGTTGCAGGGGTCAAGTCTTAGCTCTAGGCCCTGCCTCTTGACTTGCCACATTCACTCTCTCCTAGCCTCGTGGGCCCTATCATATGGATTTTTAAAACTATGTATGGAGTCTGCCTCCACCACTTATTCATCGAGGTCATTTCACTTCTCGACCACCCTGAGACTGACGAAATACTTCCTGACATCCTTGTGACTCATCTGTACCTTTAGCTTCCAGCCGTGCCCCTGAGTACAGTGGCCCCCCGGTTTACACTATTAATCCGTTCCAGAGGGCTTAACTTAAACCGAAAATAACTTAATCCGAATATTTTCCCCATAAGAAATAATGGAAATAAAACTAATCCGTTCCAAACACCCAAAAGTATTAAAATAAATTTTTTTTGTACAACATATAGACATATAGGTAGTAGGTTGGTAGACAGCAACCACCCAGGGAGGTACTACCGTCCTGCCAGGTGACTGTGAAACAGAAACCTGAAACTGTTTTACATGATGGTAGGATTGCTGGTGTCTTTTTTTCTGTCTCATAAACACGCTGGATAACAGGTATATCTAGCTACTTCTACTTACACTTTAGGTCACACTACACTGGCATACACATGCATATATATACATACACACATCTAGGTTTTTCTTCTTTTCTTAATAGCTCTTGTTCCTTTTATTTTCTCTATTGTCCATGGGGAAGTGGAAAGAATCTTTCCTCCGTAAGCCATGCGTGTCGTATGAGGCGACTAAGATGCCGGGAGCAATGGGCTAGTAACCCCTTCTCCTTACAAATCTACTAAAAACGAGAAGAAGAAAAACTTTATAAAATTGGGTTGTCTGAATGTCGTGGATGTAGTGCGGATGATAAGAAAGAGATGATTGCCGATGTTATGAATGAAAAGAAGTTGGATGTCCTGGCCCTAAGCGAAACAAAGCTGAAGGGGGTAGGAGAGTTTCAGTGGGGAGAAAAAATGGGATTAAGTCAGGAGTATCTGAGAGAGTTAGAGCTAAGGAAGGG
>WNWK01002618.1:182500-201786 GCA_009830355.1 Cherax destructor | reverse complement strand
GAGGGCTATGAGTATGGATATACGAGGGTGGGTGATAGAGAACGAGGGGTTTATGGTATTTAATGGTGGATTTCGTGTGTATGTCCTGGAGACTGAGGGAGCAGGGGGGGGAAAGGATTAGAGCTATGGGGGCACAATGTATAGGAGTAAATGCAGGAATCGGTGGTGATGGGAGTAAATGGAGTCTGCATTTTCTGATGAGTATAGGAACATGGTTTTGGGATGTATTGTAGACGTAGAAGGGGGCTTGACGTGGTAGGAGGGTAAGCTCATCCTGGTTAAGGTATGACGAGTGAGCGTGAAGTTTTGGATGTGTATTAGGGTGTAGTTCTAGGTGGGGGAGGTGTGTGTCTGTTGGGTCATAGTGGGAGAGGGGAATTTAATTATCAAGGTAATTTTAGCGGTTGTGGGGAGATATGGGGGTTTAGGGTATGTGTGCATGGAGGGGGTTGGGATGACTAATGACGCAGGGGTGGCTTTTCAATGGGGGAAGGGTTTTGATTATAGGGGTTAACTTTTGTAAGGGGTTTGAGTGGGTTTACCTGACGGTTTTTCTTGGTCGGAGAGGCATGGGTCTGGAGTATGAGTATGGGGAGTTTTGTATCGTTAAACGATCATAAAAAAGGTTTCACATTGTAATTAAATTGTGCGTTGTGTGTACGCATACGTGAAAAGTATAGTATTTCCTATACGGTTATTTTTATTGTGGGTACTGTTATGTTTACTTGTATAAAACCTGTGTGTTGATAATATTACGTCATATAATTGTACGAGTAAAAACAGTTGTAAGTTAAAGTTTAATGAATGAGGAGTGGTGACGACTATCAGTATAGTGTGTTAGGTTAGATATATTTTTAGTATGATGTATGATATTCCCTTTTGTTCAGAACAACGTTTTATAAATGTTCATGTTGTAACTGAGTACATTATCAGTTACGCCTTGTTGCGTATTAACTATATGAATATATGTTGTTTGTTAATATGATGTTCTGACAGGTTTGTTAATGTAGTGGGAGGGAGGGTTACCTTATAAGAGAAGGAATAAGGTACAGGGTTTAGGGCCGCTTTAGTTTTATGTGTTTGGTAGATATATTTGCATTTACAAAGATGCACCCTTGTTACAAAGGGTATTGGTTTGTTTCAAGTGTATTTTGGCATTATATATAAGTTATGCTATTTTATGTATGTCACGTATAAGGTTGTAAGTCATATAGGGTGCACGGAATAATTGGATGTCTTGTTTCTAGTGTTGCGGTATTTGGCATCTAATGGTGTGGCATTTTCATTGATGTACTACATTGTAGTAAAAATTTTAAATAAAATTAAAAATTATATGTCACAAGAATACACGATTTCAGTTGAAAAATAAGTTTATTTGAGCTTAAGTTATTCTGTATCAGCTATAATGTGGAGTAAAAATATTTGAAAACAACTGAAATGCAATTAGGTGGAGAAATAACATAGCAGCCACCATGTTTTGTAATACTTTGTGAGGTGGGATGCATAGTAAAGTTTGAAAACAGTCGTCAATATTCTTATGCAGTATTACTAGTTTCTTGTTAGTTCATTGTGTATTTCATCATTGCACGAAGTAGTATGTCTTATGAAACAGAATCGTTTTATATTTGTATATCAATTCTATGTATCATGTATGTTAAGTTTTTTAAATAAAATATAAAAAAAAAATTATCGATTATGATGCTAAATAAATTACGTGTTGTTCTTACTGGCAGTTAAAATTGTTCATGATGCCAATGATATGTATTTTAATATTGTCTTATGCTTTATTCTCAGTATGTTGCATTGTATTTGGGTTTCATTGTATTCTCCTTTTTACTTGGAATTTTGAAGCCGAGATTCATGTGTATTTATACACATGGGTGTTTGGTTGTATTATTAAAATATCCTGTACTGGTTATAAGGTCATATTGTTTTGTGTGTATGTATAATGTCTTTTAAATAAAATATAAAAAAAAAAATACCTAAGAGTTAAATTTAATTAGTCAAGAAACATGACAAATACTTCATGAAACAGGTCTGTCATATGATGACCCGCCTTGCCAGTCCATTCCATTTAAAAAAATAATATAACGTCATTTGATAACAATTATTATTTAATAATAATACTGCTAGAAATAATAAATTATTATTAAGAATCTTCCTCTTCACTTCACTCACCAACACTCTCAAAATGAATCTCTGCAGCATATTTCTACATACATTTTCGATACACAACACAGCACACGCTTTCTATTAAAGGCATCACCCCATCAAGCTCCTCCAACACTTCACCAAGCTCCTCCAACACTTCACCTACCTCCTCCAACAATCTTCAACAAGTTCCTCTCAAGCACTACCATACTCCTCCGTAAACGCAACTCAGCGAACATAAAAGTTATTTGTAAACAAGCAAACACTTTCCAGCGAACTCAACACCACTACCGTCACACCTCCAGCTCAAGGTGCAACACATACACGTGTATATATATATATATATATATATATATATATATATATATATATATATATATATATATATATATATATATATATATGTTCTTTTACTCCCTATTGTATTCTTGTCAATGTATTTTGTCTTGAAATAAAGTTTATACACAGTCAAAAGATGGGGTGGTAGGGGAAGTGGAATATTCAAATGGCTTCAGAAAGAAATCTAAATATTCTTCCTTGAAGCCTTTTTTTGTATATAATTTCTCAGCTAACCCACTCCAGTCAAGTTCTTCAGAAACTAAAACTCTCTTAAGAACACATAACACTTCTGAATACTTTAACACCTAAGAATACTTCTCACCACCTGGAAAGATCAAGGTCTCAGGACCGATAACGTTCCAATAAAATATCCTAGTGTTTTCCAATAAAATATTCTAGTGTGTCGTTCGAACAACTTGTCTTTATCAGATACCATCCTTACCACTTAAGAACACTTCCCATCACTTAAGAACACTTCCCATCACTTAAGAACACTTCCCATCACTTAAGAACACTTCCCATCACTTAAGAACACTTCCCATCACTTAAGAACACTTCCCATCACTTAAGAACACTTCCCATCACTTAAGAACACTTTCCGTCACTTAACACTTTCCATCACTTAAGAGCACTTCCCATCACTTAAGAACACTCCCCAACACTTGTAAACGTACTTCAGATGTTGCAACACAGGAAGACACATCAACACAACTTTCTTACGAAACACTAACAAATAACACAACACTCGCTGTTTTAACAGATGAGGCGGTATAACAGTCGCTCCACTTGGCTCGCTTCCTTAAATTTCTTCATTCTTGAACTGTTCCTCTTAGTCATTCGCCTCAACATAAGGCAATTGTATTTATTTTTCAACGGAGTTCTTCTATCTGCAAGAATATGCGAATATAAACACACAGTAACTGCATTATTACATCCATGGAGAAACGTTAAATCCTTAGGAGTTATACACTGCGAGGGTATTGGGAGGTAATATGGAATGATTCAAGTAGCTCGAGAAGAAGAAGAAGAAGAAAGAATGAATGAAAGAAAGAAAAAGAAGAAAACTTTACTGGGACTAATATTTCTAGGTTAATAACGCAGAATAACTCAAGAAAGCCTAGGTATCTATTTGCTGCTAGGTGAAAAGGGGCAGCACTTGTTAGGCAGCCAAGCAATGGAACAAACACATGATAGTTTTAGCCATACATTGACGGTAAATTATTTAGATTTAAACTAGAATATCTTCAAAAACCAGTTACACTGTGTTAGTCCATCATTCGAAACATATCTGATGAACTCTACCACGTAGGTCTGAACTTAAGGTATTCAAGTCTCCTTACATTTACTGCCCCTGTTCCTCTAATAGCAATTAGGTGCCTGAGTATTACAAACAACTGTTCTGGGTCACCTCCTGGCTCATAGCTCCGTGTTAGTGCCTTCGGCTCACAACTGAAAAAGCAGAGTGCGATCCTAGAGCGAGTGGAGACGGTGCCGATATTCATCTAGTAGAGACCCAGGTGTTAGCACCCAGGTGGGTAGCACCCACGGAAAGAGAACGAAATAAGCCAAATGGAAATAAGTCTTACTGCTTGGTTTTCTTGGGTTATCTTAGGTTATTAATCTCCGGTTAATAAACCGAGGCCTTCTTATCCAGTGGCTTTCTTAGGCTATTAACTCTCCAGAGTTATTTATTATAATAATAGAGAAGCGCTAAACCTATAGGTGTCAGTCACCTATCTTCTTTTGCCGGTGTTTCCAATAAAATATTGCAAGTTTCCCATTTCAAGTCCTCTCTCTTATCATTTTCTCTATCTGGTATGCTTTATAAAAAATGTATATATTTTATGGAATACTATGCTGAAACTATTATCCTAAAAATTTATATTTCAGAAAATCTACTAAGTAAGTAAGTTTGTATAGAGTATCATACATAGCAGCATATGTGTACAGAACCTAGGATAACCCCCAAAAAAGTCTGACAAAGTGACTTATTTCCATTGAGGTCCTTTTAATACCTTATTATTTTACTATGAAGGAGATAATATCTTATTATTATACTATAAAGGATACATACTAGGAATAAAGTAAAATGAGTTATTTACATTTACATATGCGTTAGCTAAAAAAATAATTCTCGTCCTTTCTGTCGCTACATTCATTAACCTTTTTGGTTCTCTTCTTGAACTGGTACATGCTATGACTGGCTTTGATGGTTGGTTGGTTGGTATAGATTCGCCGGTACTCTCCCGGCCGGGTCTTTTCCAGATGGTGACCCGGCCTTGGCTCCCTGTCGTGGGAGTGTCTGAGACCTGTCTCCCATGGGAGGAGGTACAAGTACCCCCTCATCGTCTGGGACCAATTATCCCCAGGCCTAGCCACGTTCCCCGCCCTCACGGGGCTCTCGTAGGGAGAAGCTAGGCCTCTCTGGTCTGCCATCTTCCCTGCGCCAGGGAGACTAGGGAATGGCAGTCTTGCCATTCCCTATATATAATTCTGAGGACAGCAGCGTGTACACATCGTAGAGTATATATCTTAAAATATGCACAGTATGGGCTAGCTTACGTTAATTCCGAAGATATTCTATTATTCGTTTGTTTCGTACTTTGGGCACAGATTGTGTATCGTTAGGTTATTTTCAGACAGTCAAGTTGCTCAGTAATTTGTAGTACTTGACCATTCCCCAGGATGCAACCCTCAATTATCGACTAACGCCCATGTACCTTTTTACTGAAGGTTAACTGGGGCAGCGGGTGTGAGGAGACTCGCCCATATGGCTAGACCTGAGAGTATTAACTAAGAATATACCCTTCCAGGGAACCACAATACGTCGTCTTGATATTGTGTACCACAACATCAGTAAATCCCAACATCATTCCCGATGTAACGACTCCAGCAAGACACATGAGAGCGAGATCGACCTCCAGCAGCCACATCCAAGTTAACAGCCAACGTCGATCTAACAAAACTCTTTATTGCGAAGGCAGCCCATCTAGAAGAGGGCTATTATACTACGCCATCTCTTCATAGTCCCATCAATCTCATCTCTTCCTAATCCACAACATCCTGACACTCCTACAATCACATTCCTGCCACAACTGGTTTTCCAAGCACTTCGTCAACCACTATGTCCTCCAAAATCAATTTTATCAGTCTTCACAAGCTTATATAAGTGAGAGAAAGCCCCAAATAGCTGGCGCATAAATATAAATCTTGGTACGTACTTTTCTAATTTTAATAAAAAAAATTCGCTTGGCAGAAAAAACAACGTAAGCATTTAATGCAGTAGATATCACCCATGGAGTGTATATAGCACAGAGAAATAAATCAGGAAAGATTTATCACTAACAATGCCATTGGGGATGGCAAAGAGGCACACGCTAGTCATATGGTTGCAATTATACAACAAAAATTCCTTGCTTACCTCCTACAAACTACAAATGTCTGACGCTGTTGTTGTTGTGGATGGGTGATAAGGGTCACATCAGCCTGAGGAGCTGGTAATGCTTCAGTAACCCGATATTGGACGACCTCTCGATGCTGTTCCAATAAGATTCTAATAATAATAATATATTTATTTCTACAAGTACATGTACATGGTATACAGACCATAGCAGACATCAGTGACATACTACTATACAGAAAGTCGCTTGTTATGCAGAACATTTCGGGCAAATTAGGTCTGTTTTGTCCCAGGATGCAACCCACACCAGTCCACTAACACACAGGTACCTATTTTACTGATGGGTGAACATAAACAACCGGTGTAAAGAAATACACCCAATGTTTCTACCTCGCCGAGAATCGAACCCGAATCCACGCCGTGTGAAGCGAGAGCTTTAGCCACCAGGCCACGGGCCACCGTGGCCTAGTGGACAAGGTGGCCGGTGGATATTTACATTTCTGCTATACTCATACATTAGGCGTGCACCATGCTATATATACACTGAGAGGTGTATATCTCTGTGTCCTGGCCTGGTAGGAGGTGTCCCGTGGCCTAGTAGGCAACGCTCTCGCTTCACACACTGTGCCCGTGGTTCGATTCCCGACATGGGTGGAAACACCTGTTGTCCCTGTTCACCCAGCAAGCAAGTAGGTACCTGGGTGTTAGTCGACTGGTGTGGGTTGCATTCTGTTGGGACAAGACTGAAGGACCCCAGTGGAAATAAGACAGCAGTCCTCGATGACGCACTGACTTTCTTGGGTTATCCTGGGTGGCTAACCCTCCGGGGTTAAAAATCATAACAAAAATCTTAGGTAACTCAGGAACTTGACGGAACTAAGTCACAGTCTTTCACTTCATTGGTTTATCCCAGGTTAATTTGCAAATAAGTTCCTAAGTATGACAGTCGTAAAAATGTAAATTTGTGTAATGAACCTAAATCAATATTTACTAACTTAAATTACTTAGAGTTTGCTTTAATCCTTATTTTATGGATTAAAGCAACTTTAACTGTTGGTGTAAAGTTTACATGCAGCCTTATTGATTCTCGAGTAGTAGATTGAGTTTCAACTCAATTAACCAACCTTTCATTACATAGGCTTCCTGGAATGGTGTATTTATATGTGTATAGATCAAGTTTTAAAAATATGTATTATCAATTTTCTTCAGGTATCTCTTATCGCACCGCACAATTTTTATTAATTTATAAAAAAATTTAAAATAAATTAAATAAAAATTAGCACACCAGGAAAACTTTTTCCCCCAGACTTTTATAAAATTGGTCCATCATAGACGAGGAGCAGATTTTTGTCTTCCACTTCAAACTCAATTAATTTCTTCTTTCGTCATGTAATGGTCAAGTCTGCCTCCAGCATCACCAGTGTCTGATATTATTATTGTTATTATTAATTATAATGACGCTCCGTTACTGCCAGTAGTTTTTGTCGCAATGTAGAATTTGTGTTTACGTTTCTTATAATGATTTGCATTATTTTGTTGTCTTTTATTCGGTGCTCAAAATTCCACTGAATTTTCTTCCATTAAGGAGATTTTCTTGACAATTTTGTTTAATAGCGATGCTTCTTGTTAGACAAGAAATCTTGTTTACACACACACACAGGCCAAGTGCCTATCGACAGACGCCTTTAACAACTGGTAACTACCTAACACACATTATTTAAGAGAATATTGGGGAAGGTGTGGCACTGCCCGAATGAGTTTCACAAAGATGCTAGCATGGCACGCCAGGTCCCTCACCCAACAAGGACCTGCCTGAAATAGGAAGCCAGGTCCCTCACCCAACAAGGACCTGCCTGAAATAGGAAGTCAGGTCCCTCACCCAACAAGGACCTGCCTGAAATAGGAAGCCAGGTCACTCACCCAACAAGGACCTGCCTGAAATAGGAAGCCAGGTCACTCACCCAACAAGGACCTGCCTGAAATAGGAAGCCAGGTCCCTCACCCAACAAGGACCTGCCTGAAATAGGAAGCCAGGTCCCTCACCCAACAAGGACCTGCCTGAAATAGGAAGCAGGTTACTCACCCAACAAGGACCTGCCTGAAATAGGAAGCCAGGTCCCTCACCCAACAAGGACCTGCCTGAAATAGGAAGCCAGGTCACTCACCCAACAGGGACCTGCCTGAAATAGGAAGCCAGGTCACTCACCCAACAAGGACCTGCCTGAAATAGGAAGCCAGGTCACTCACCCAACAGGGACCTGCCTGAAATAGGAAGTCAGGTCACTCACTCAACAGGGACCTGCCTGAAATAGGAAGCCAGGTTACTCACCCAACAAGGACCTGCCTGAAATAGGAAGCCAGGTCCCTCACCCAACAAGGACCTGCCTGAAATAGGAAGCCAGGTCACTCACCCAACAGGGACCTGCCTGAAATAGGAAGCCAGGTCACTCACCCAACAAGGACCTGCCTGAAATAGGAAGCCAGGTCACTCACCCAACAGGGACCTGCCTGAAAGGGTCGTCACTCCAACAGGACCTGCCTGAAATAGGAAGCCAGGTCACTCACCCAACAGGGACCTGCTTGGAATAGGAAGCCAGGTCACTCAAACAACAGGGCCCTGCTTGAAATAGGAAGCCAGGTCACTCTCCCCTAAGATGGGAAGCCAGGTCACCCTGGGAACTACCTAAACTTGCTGGAGGATCTTGTAATAACAGTAATGGTGACGGAAGTTGGACGAATGAAGTTCAACATCTGGAACCTTGAGCATGTTCAGTCGAACGAAGGAGAGGAAGAGAAGGAGGAGAGAAGAGGAGGAGAGGAAGAGGAGGAGAGGAAGAGGAGGAGAGGAAGATGGTGATGCCACAGGTTGAGACGGAAATTCAATTTCAAAGTTTATTACTACATGATACATTGTTTATACAAAAATGGGTAACACCTGGATGCATGTAGAAAGCTCATGGAAGGAGAGAGACGTGCAAGGAGGAAATGACCGAAGTCTTCAGAGGAAAATTACTATAGTAGCGTGAAGCGCTAAACCCTCATGAGTCATTCAAGCTCGAGGAATGATGTAGGCTCGATCCTCCGTCCAGTGATCGTGAGACTGACATGTTACTATCAGTGAACATCATAACAACTATATTGACAGAGGTGAGTAAAGTTCCACAGTGTTTCGCTTCATATTTGTATTATATGATGGTACTACTTTCCTGTATTATAAATACCAGTCTTTGCATAATAATAATAATAATCCTTATTTCTACAAGTACATGATGCAACTTATACAGACCATAGCTGACATCAATGACATAATATATGCTTATGCAGAGCATTTCGGGTAATTTAGGTTAATCTTGTTCCCCCAGAATGCGACCCACAACAGTCGTCTAATAGCTAGGTACCTACTTACTGCTAAGGAACAGGGACATCAGGTGTAAGGAAACACGCCCAATGTTTCCAGACGTAGCGGGGATCGAACCACGGACACTCAGCGTGTGAGCTGAGTACAGATGTTGCACTGCCACACAAAGCTTCTTTTACAACTTGTCTTTTCTTCAGCAATCTTAGGAAGGGACTGAGGGGTCCTGCTGTGACCTTACTGACTATGATGTCACCGTATATGTTGCCATGTTGTATGTCTAGGAAGAGTGTATGTTGCCATGTTGTATGTCTAGGAAGAGTGATATGTTGCCATGTTGTATGTCTAGGAAGAGTGTATGTTGCCATGTTGTATGTCTAGGAAGAGTATATGTTGCCATGTTGTATGTCTAGGAAGAGTATATGTTGCCATGTTGTATGTCTAGGAAGAGTATATGTTGTCATGTTGTATGTCTAGGAAGAGTATATGTTGCCATGTTGTATGTCTAGGAAGAGTGTATGTTGCCATGTTGTATGTCTAGGAAGAGTGTATGTTGCCATGTTGTATGTCTAGGAAGAGTGTATGTTGCAATGTTGTATGTCTAGGAAGAGTGTATGTTGCCATGTTGTATGTCTAGGAAGAGTGCATGTTGCCATGTTGTATGTCTAGGAAGAGTATATGATGCAATGTTGTATGTCTAGTATATCCATGTTGTATGTCTAGGAAGAGTGTATGTTGCCATGTTGTATGTCTAGGAAGAGTATATGTTGCCATGTTGTATTTCTAGGAAGAGTATATGTTGCCATGTTGTATGTCTAGGAAGAGTGTATGTTGCCATGTTGTATGTCTAGGAAGAGTATATGTTGCCATGTTGTATTTCTAGGAAGAGTGTATGTTGCCATGTTGTATTTCTAGGAAGAGTATATGTTGCCATGTTGTATTTCTAGGAAGAGTGTATGTTGCCATGTTGTATTTCTAGGAAGAGTATATGTTGCCATGTTGTATGTCTATTAAGAGTATATGTTGCCATGTTGTATGTCTAGGAAGAGGTATAAGTAAGTTTATTTACGAACAACTACACCTAAGTACAATTATCATACATAGTGTACATTACCTTGTAGCTAGCAGAGTACTGGGGCGTAGCACTCGGCTACAGCTCTCGCTTCACACACGGAGGGCTCGGGTTCGATTCCCGGCGGGGTGAAAACATTTCGACGTGTTTCCTTACACCTGTTGTCATGTTCACCTAGCAGCAAATAGATACCTGGGTGTTAGTCGACTGGTGTGGGTGGCATCCTGGGGGACAAGATTAAGGACCCCAATGTAAATAAGACAGACAGTCCTCGATGACGCACTGACTTTCTTGGGTTATCCTGGGTGTCTAACCCTCCGGTGTTAAAAATCCGAAGAAAATCTTATCTTATCTCGACGCCCCAGTACTCTGGGGCGTAGCACTCGACTACACGAGGGTCATTAAGGCTGTATGTAATCTGTTCTGTACCTGTTTGATGACGATGGGCCTCTTACTATTACCACTGTTGTATTACAAATCTCTACGCTGTGTGTAGACAGTGTATTTCTTAATATTGTAGCGGTAATACTCTGTATCACTCTCTCTCTCTCTCTCTCTCTCTCTCTCTTTCTCTCTCTCTCTCTCTCTCCCTCGCTCTCTCTTCTCATCAATATGACTCACGAAATCGTAATGACACGATTGCAAACAAACCACATACCACGGGTGGGGTTCGAACCCGCGGTCAGAGAGTCTCAGAACTCCAGACCGTCGCGTAAGCCACTGGGCCAGCTAGCTTCAATAAGATCCATTTGTGGACACAGTGGTGCCTATGTTAACCTTCCTATGGTGTAGAAATATACCTAGTTGGATGAATCTTATTGAAGCTAGCTGGCCCAGTGGCTTACGCGACGGTCTGGAGTTCTGAGACTCTCTGACCGCGGGTTCGAACCCCACCCGTGGTAGTGGTTTCTCATCAATATATTTTTGCACTTCTCTCTCCTCCAGTATCAAACTTTTGGTTGAGAAACCTTATCAGTTCGTTAAGCAATGAATGAAAGACATCAGTAATACGGAGTCAACTGTGGGCCATTACTTGAAATAAAAAGAAGTTCTCCAAGTATTGTATTTCTTTAGTTCACCAGGTCACGAGGACGTTAGTTCACCAGGTCACGAGGACGTAAGTTCACCAGGTCACGAGGAAGTTAGTTCACCAGGTCACGAGGACGTAAGTTCACCAGGTCACGAGGACGTTATCAAGGGGCCTCTTGAAGACAATTAAGTGTCCACTAATAACTTCCCTAAAAAACTCTTGGACTCTTCTGTGCTTATCAGTTTTAAGTGAGCTAACTGTAATAATTTATTGAAATATTGAGACAACTCATGAGGGGTAACTTCAGTGAGCAGATTTGGAACAAATCCCTCCAGTGTTTTCCTGGTTGTGGAGATTGACCTGCTTGACAAGGGGCTGTTAGTGTACTCCAGTTAAGAGAGTACAAGTGTAGCTAACACTGAGCAAAATAGTACTCAGTGTCAGAGAATTATGAGGTAAAGAAAAATGATCATAGAAAAATGCACACTGAACTGAGGTGTGAGTCTGAAGGAAAAAACAGTGAACTGAGGTGTGAGTCTGAAGGGAAAAAAACAGTGAACTGAGGTGTGAGTCTGAAGGAAAAAACAGTGAACTGAGGTGTGAGTCTGAAGGAAAAAACAGTGAACTGAGGTGTGAGTCTGAAGGAAAAAAACAGTGAACTGAGGTGTGAGTCTGAAGGAAAAAAACAGTGAACTGAGGTGTGAGTCTGAAGGAAAAAAACAGTGAACTGAGGTGTGAGTCTGAAAGAAAAACAGTGAACTGAGGTGTGAGTCTGAAGGGAAAAACAGTGAACTGAGGTGTGAGTCTGAAGGAAAAAACAGTGAACTGAGGTGTGAGTCTGAAGGAAAAAACAGTGAACTGAGGTGTGAGTCTAAAGCAACAAAAAAACTGAACTGAGGTGTGAGTCTGAAGCAAAAAACAGTGAACTGAAGTGTGAGTCTGAAGGAAAGTAAAAATAATAGTAAAAGTAAAGTAATACTCCTCCTTCTATTCTTGGTAATACTCCTCCTCCTGTTCTTGGTAATACTCCTCCTCCTGTTCTTGGTAATACTCCTCCTCCTATTCTTGATAATACTCCTCCTCCTGTTCTTGGTAATACTCCTTCTCCTCCTGTTCTTGATAATACTCCTCCTCCTGTTCTTGGTAATACTCCTCCTCCTGTTCTTGGTAATACTCCTCCTCCTGTTCTTGGTAATACTCCTCCTCCTTTTGTTCTTGGTAATACTCCTCCTCCTATTCTTGGTAATACTCCTCCTCCTATTCTTGGTAATACTTCTCCTCCTATTCTTGGTAATACTCCTCCTCCTGTTCTTGGTAATACTCCTCCTCCTATTCTTGGTAATACTCCTCCTCCTATTCTTGGTAATACTCCTCCTCCTGTTCTTGGTAATACTCCTCCTCCTTTTGTTCTTGGTAATACTCCTCCTCCTGTTCTTGGTAATACTCCTTCTCCTCCTGTTCTTGGTAATACTCCTCCTCCTCCTGTTCTTGATAATACTCCTCCTCCTGTTCTTGGTAATACTCCTCCTCCTGTTCTTGGTAATACTCCTCCTCTCTGTTCTTGATAATACTCCTCCTCCTGTTCTTGGTAATACTCCTCCTCCTGTCTTGGTAATACTCCTCCTCCTCCTGTTCTTGATAATACTCCTCCTCCTGTTCTTGGTAAAACTCCTCCTTTTGTTCTTGATAATATTCGTCCTCCTCCTGTTCTTGGTAATACTCCTTCTCCTCCTGTTCTTGGTAATACTCCTCCTCCTGTTCTTGGTAATACTCCTTCTCCTCCTGTTCTTGGTAATACTCCTCCTCCTGTTCTTGGTAATACTCCTCCTTTTGTTCTTGATAATACTCCTCCTCCTGTTCTTGTAAACTCCTCCTCCTGTTCTTGGTAATACTCCTTCTCCTCCTGTTCTTGGTAATACTCCTCCTCCCTGTTCTTGGTAATACTCCTCCTTTGTTCTTGGATAATACTCCTCCTCCTGTTCTTGGTAATACTCCTTCTCCTCCTGTTCTTGGTAATACTCCTCCTCCTGTTCTTGGTAATACTCCTCCTCCTGTTCTTGGTAATACTCCTCCTCCTGTTCTTGGTAATACTCCTCCTCCTGTTCTTGGTAATACTCCTCCTCCTGTTCTTGGTAATACTCCTTCTCCTCCTGTTCTTGGTAATACTCCTCCTTTTGTTCTTGATAATATTCGTCCTCCTCCTGTTCTTGGTAATACTCCTTCTCCTCCTGTTCTTGGTAATACTCCTTCTCCTCCTGTTCTTGGTAATACTCCTTCTCCTCCTGTTCTTGGTAATACTCCTTCTCCTCCTGTTCTTGGTAATACTCGTCCTCCTCCTGTTCTTGGTAATACTCCTCCTCCTGTTCTTGGTAATACTCCTTCTCCTCCTGTTCTTGGTAATACTCCTTCTCCTCCTGTTCTTGGTAATACTCGTCCTCCTCCTGTTCTTGGTAATACTCCTCCTCCTGTTCTTGGTAATACTCCTTCTCCTCCTGTTCTTGGTAATACTCCTTCTCTCCTGTTCTTGGTAATACTGTCCTCCTCCTGTTCTTGGTAATACTCCTCCTTTTGTTCTTGATAATACTCGTCCTCCTCCTGTTCTTGGTAATACTCGTCCTCCTCCTGTTCTTGGTAATACTCGTCCTCCTCCTGTTCTTGGTAATACTCCTTCTCCTCCTGTTCTTGGTAATACTCGTCCTCCTCCTGTTCTTGGTAATATTCGTCCTCCTCCTGTTCTTGGTAATACTCGTCCTCCTCCTGTTCTTGGTAATACTCCTCCTTTTGTTCTTGATAATACTCGTCCTCCTCCTGTTCTTGGTAATACTCGTCCTCCTCCTGTTCTTGGTAATACTCGTCCTCCTCCTGTTCTTGGTAATACTCCTTCTCCTCCTGTTCTTGGTAATACTCGTCCTCCTCCTGTTCTTGGTAATACTCCTTCTCCTCCTGTTCTTGATAATATTCGTCCTCCTCCTGTTCTTGGTAATACTCGTCCTCCTCCTGTTCTTGGTAATACTCCTTCTCCTCCTGTTCTTGGTAATATTCGTCCTCCTCCTGTTCTTGGTAATACTCCTTCTCCTCCTGTTCTTGGTAATACTCCTCCTCCTGTTCTTGGTAATACTCCTCCTCCTGTTCTTGGTAATACTTCTCCTCCTGTTCTTGATAATATTCGTCCTCCTCCTGTTCTTGGTAATACTCCTTCTCCTCCTGTTCTTGGTAATACTCCTTCTCCTCCTGTTCTTGGTAATACTCCTTCTCCTCCTGTTCTTGGTAATACTCGTCCTCCTGTTTTTGGTAATACTCCTCCTCCTGTTCTTGATAATATTCGTCCTCCTCCTGTTCTTGATAATATTCCTCCTGTTCTTGATAATATTCGTCCTCCTCCTGTTCTTGGTAATATTCCTCCTGTTCTTGATAATATCGTCCTCCTCCTGTTCTTGGTAATACTCCTTCTCCTCCTGTTCTTGGTAATACTCCTTCTCCTCCTGTTCTTGGTAATACTCCTCCTCCTGTTCTTGGTAATACTTCTCCTCCTGTTCTTGATAATATTCGTCCTCCTCCTGTTCTTGGTAATACTCATCCTCCTGTTCTTGGTAATATTCCTCCTGTTCTTGATAATATTCGTCCTCCTCTTGTTCTTGGTAATACTCCTTCTCCTCCTGTTCTTGGTAATACTCCTTCTCCTCCTGTTCTTGGTAATACTCCTCCTCCTGTTCTTGGTAATACTTCTCCTCCTGTTCTTGATAATATTCGTCCTCCTCCTGTTCTTGGTAATACTCATCCTCCTGTTCTTGGTAATATTCCTCCTGTTCTTGATAATATTCGTCCTCCTTCTGTTCTTGGTAATGCTCCTTCTCCTCCTGTTCTTGGTAATACTCCTTCTCCTCCTGTTCTTGGTAATACTCCTTCTCCTCCTGTTCTTGGTAATACTCCTTCTCCTCCTGTTCTTGGTAATATTCCTTCTCCTCCTGTTCTTGGTAATACTCCTTCTCCTCCTGTTCTTGGTAATACTCCTTCTCCTCCTGTTCTTGGTAATACTCCTTCTCCTCCTGTTCTTGGTAATACTCGTCCTCCTCGACATAATCCTCCTCCTCCACTCGCTCACCTTTAAGTTTTCATCAAAGGTCGCCCTCAATAGAGTGAGGACCATCTCAAACTGGAGAAATTTAATGTTGAGTCCTTCATTGTGAGGGAGGAAGGAAGGAAGGAAGGAAGGAGGGAGGGAGGAAGGAATGAAGGGAGAGAGGGAGGGGTTAAGGAAGGAAATGAGGGAGGGAGATGAAGATAGAGAGAGTATAATAGTGGACGGATAGAATCAGAGGGATGAAAGAAAGATGAGTAAAGATGAAGAAGAAAATTACGAAGGAAATTAAGAGATACTTGAGGTGAGAGCAGCACACACCATCACTCCAACACTAACACCATCACTCCAACACTAACACCATCACTCCAACACTAACACCATCACTCCAACACTAACACCATCACTCCAACACTAACACCATCACTCCAACACTAACACCATCACTCCAACACTAACACCATCACTCCAACACTAACACCATCACTCCAACACTAACACCATCACTCCAACACTAACACCATCACTCCAACCCCTACACCATCACTCCAACACTAACACCATCACTCCAACACTAACACCATCACTCCAACACTAACACCATCCTCCAACACTAACACCATCACTCCAACACTAACACCATCACCCCAACACTAACACCATCACTCCAACACTAACACCATCACTCCAACACTAACACCATCACTCCATGACTAACACCATCACTCCAACACTAACACCATCACTCCAACACTAACACCATCACTCCAACACTAACACCATCACTCCAACACTAACACCATCACTCCAACACTAACACCATCACTCCAACACTAACACCATCACTCCAACACTAACACCATCACTCCAACACTAACACCATCACTCCAACACTAACACCATCACTCCAACACTAACACCATCACTCCAACACTAACACCATCACTCCAACACTAACACCATCATCCAACACTAACACCATCACTCCAACACTAACACCATCACTCCAACACTAACACCATCACTCCAACACTAACACCATCACTCCAACACTAACACCATCACTCCAACACTAACACCATCACTCCAACACTAACACTATCACTCCAACACTAACACCATCACTCCAACACTAACACCATCACTCCAACACTAACACCATCACTCCAACACTAACACCATCACTCCAACACTAACACCATCTCTCCTCCAACACTAACACCATCACTCCAACACTAACACCATCACTCCAACACTAACATCATCACTCCAACACTAACACCATCTCTCCTCCAACACTAACACCATCACTCCAACACGCACACACACACACACACACACACACACACACACACACATACACACACACACACACACACACACAGCATATGGGCGCCTAGCAAACCTAAGAACAGCATTCCGACATCTTAATAAAGAATCGTTCAGGACCCTGTACACTGTGTACGTTAGGCCCATATTGGAGTATGCAGCACCAGTTTGGAACCCACACCTAGCCAAGCATGTGAAGAAGCTCGAGAAAGTGCAAAGGTTTGCAACAAGACTAGTCCCGGAGCTAAGGGGTATGTCCTACGAAGGGAGGTTAAGGGAAATCGACCTGACGACACTGGAGGACAGGAGAGATAGGGGAGACATGATAACAACATATAAGATACTGAGAGGAATTGACAAAGTGGACAGAGACAGAATGTTCCAGAGATGGGACACAACAACAAGGGGACACAGATGGAAGTTGAAGACTCAGATGAATCACAGAGATGTTAGGAAGTATTTCTTCAGTCACAGAGTTGTCGGGAAGTGGAATAGTTTAGGAAGCGATGTAGTGGAGGCAGGCTCTATACATAGCTTTAAGCAGAGGTATGATAAAGCTCATGGCGCAGGGAGAGTGACCCAGTAGCGGCCAGTGAAGAGGCGGGGCCAGGAGCTTTGACTCGACCCCTGCAACCACAACTAGGTGAGTACAACTAGGTGAGTACACACACAGGGGTCAGTCCTAGGACCGGTGCTGTTTCTGGTATTTGTGAACGACATGACGGAAGGAATAGACTCCGAAGTGTCCCTGTTTGCAGATGATGTAAAGTTGATGAGAAGAATTCAATCGGAAGAGGACCAGGCAGAACTACAAAGGGATCTGGACAGGCTGCAAGCCTGGTCCAGCAATTGGCTCCTGGAGTTCAACCCCACCAAGTGCAAAGTCATGAAGATTGGGGAAGGGCAAAGAAGACCGCAGACGGAGTACAGTCTAGGGGGCCAGAGACTACAAACCTCAATCAAAGAAAAAGATCTTGGGGTGAGTATAACACCAGGCACATCTCCTGAGGCGCACATCAACCAAATAACTGTTCCAGCATACGGGCGCCTAGCAAACCTAAGAACAGCATTCCGACATCTCAATAAAGAATCGTTCAGGACCCTGTACACTGTGTACGTTAGGCCCATACTGGAGTATGCAGCACCAGTTTGGAACCCACATTTAGCCAAGCACGTAAAGAAGCTAGAGATAGTGCAAAGGTTTGCAACAAGACTAGTCCCGGAGCTAAGGGGTATGTCCTACGAGGAGAGGTTAAGGGAAATCGACCTGACGACACTGGAGGACAGGAGAGATAGGGGGGACATGATAACGACATATAAAATACTGAGAGGAATTGACAAGGTTGACAGAGACAGAATGTTCCAGAGATGGGATACAGCAACAAGGGGACACAGTTGGAAGTTGAAGACTCAGATGAATCACAGGGATGTTAGGAAGTATTTCTTCAGTCACAGAGTGGTCGGGAAGTGGAATAGCTTGGGAAGCGATGTAGTGGAGGCAGGTTCCATACACAGCTTTAAGAAGAGGTATGATAAAGCTCATGGCGCAGGGAGAGTGACCCAGTAGCGGCCAGTGAAGAGGCGGGGCCAGGAGCCTCGACCCCTGCAACCACAACTAGGTGAGTACAAATATGTAAGTACACACACACACACGAGGATATCACGTATGAAAGGCCCCTTGGAGATAGTGATCATTTGGTTCTGTGTTTTGATTATATAGTTGAGCTACAAGTGGAGAGGGGAGCAGGAATAGGAAGGGAGAAACGAAACTACAAAAGGGGGGACAACACAGGCATGAGGAACTTCCTACAAGACGTTCAGTGGGAAAGAGAATTGGCAGGAAAGCCAGTAAAAGAAATGATGGAATATGTGACAACCAAATGCAAAGAGGCATAGGAGAGGTTTGTCCCCAAGGGAAACAGAAGTAATGGGAAGACCAGAACGAGTCCTTGGTTCACCCAAAGGTGTAGGGAGGCAAAAACTAAGTGCACTAGAGAATGGAAAAAGAACAGAAGACAAAGGACCCTGGAAAATAAAGAAATTAGCCGAAGAGCCAGAAACGAATATGCACAGGTAAGAAGGGAGGCTCAGCGACAATACGAAAATGATATAGCATCAAAAGTCAAGTCTGACCCAAAGCTGTTGTACAGTCACATCAGGAGGAAAACAACAGTCAAGGACCAGGTAATCAGGCTGATGAAGGAAGGTGGGGAATTCACAAGAAAAGACCAAGAGGTATGTGAAGAGCTCAAAATGAGATTTAAAGAAGTATTTACAGAGGAGAAAGGAAGGACTCCAGGAATTCAGAATAGGGAGGTATACCAACAAGTACTGGATGAAATACACACAACCGAGGAGGTGAAGAAGCTGCTATATGAACTCGATACCTCAAAAGCGGTGGGACCTGACAACATTTATCCGTGGGTTCTTAGAGAGGGAGCAGAGATGTTAAGTCTGCCACTAACAAAAATCTTCAACACATCCATTGAAACTGGGCAACTACCCGAGGTGTGGAAGATGGCAAGTCCCAAT